>VHZZ01000004.1:1109778-1123922 GCA_009801015.1 Silene noctiflora
GAAAAAGTGGTTATATCATATTAGAGCAAAGGGTACCCAGCAGTTCAATATTGTTTTTCTGTAAAATCAAATATTAGTTAAACTCTATGGAGCTTAGTTTAAAAAAGCGCGCCTTGGATGAGGCACCAGCAAAAATGCCTCTATGCATCTTAGGTACGCCTTTTAGACAAAACTCACTTAACAAGACTCGCTAGTACGCACTTTCCATATCTTTTTCATCTAGATCTTTAATTATGACATTTTCCCCATTATTCCTACCTTTTACTCCTTTCAATGTTAGCCAGTGTGAAAAATCCTAAAAAAGGTATTGTTGTCCAAAATTTTATTTGGAAAAATACAAAGTTTTATGAAAAATAGGGGACATCGTGTCCACAAGGCGCGCGCCTTCGCCTTGTGCTTTCCGGCTCGTCGCCTTAGCCTCTTAGTGCCTCAGTGCGCCTCTTCAATATAAGCTATGAAGAGAGTAACAAGAAGAATGGTATTAAAACTCGGTTTGAAACTGTATCTCAAAAAAAATCAGTCACCGAATCCTATTTTCGGTCTTTCTTAACAAATACGGCCGAAATTCTCTCAAAAAGTGGTCATGGTAATCTTCAAAACTTTGGCAACCCAATCACGACCGGGTTATGAGACCAATATTTAATACTATGAAAAATAAGAGTAGGGAAAAAACAGACAGGAAACAACTGTATGACAGAACCAAACATGACAAAATTGATTAAAATCAACTAACTTAGCAGCTAAGGTCGTTAAGGGACAGTGTATAACCCATCACTACGGTACATATCCATCAGACATTTCCCTTGAGGCTCCCTTCATAAATACACATACAGAAGAAAAACAAATTAGTAGAGCGATTCATACCTGCACATCAACCCCATGACACCTAGAAACATAAGAACTGCCAGAAGTTAATAGATCCAACACCATTCTCACTGATCTCAGCATTGGTAAAACGGAAACTTCTCCAGCATTTTCGAGACTGTCAATTCATTATAGTTGACAGTGATGAGGCTAATTCAAAACCATCTAAGATTGCTGAATTTCTCATGTCATGCAAACTTTTAAGTATACAGTGAACTTATTACCTCACAACAAGATCGGTAAAGATAAATCTGACAGCGTCATCAGAGAAGAAAACATCACCATGGCTAAGCTGGACTCCATTTTGAAGAGCATGATTTGGGATTGACAATATAGCCTCCAGGCAAAGCCACTGAATCATGGAAGGGGTGTGGAGGGAAGGAATATTAATGCATTGTTTGGATACAAGAATGCCCATAAATCAAAAACTGACTTCAAGAGTATGAATTTCGGTGCATATGCATAAGCCCTATTAATCACTTCATCTAGTTATATACCACTTTTATTATTTCATAGAATTCATACCATGAGAAGATAAAATTTTAACTACATCTAATATTTTGTTTATTTTTTGATTTCCAATGGAGCCAAAGACTCACTAAACTTTGGCATAGTAAAATATGATGGAATACAGTTAAATGAAAAACTAATATTTTGAGCATTTAGTATTGTGAAGAAGCAAGTGCAGTTATCAGCACAATTTTCATTATGTCACTGGAAACACACTTTTTTTTTCCTTTCTACGTAATGCTGGTGATGTATCATAATATTTTATTTTAATTTTGTTGTGATTTTCATTAACCCAACTATAAAATTTACCTTCTATTTCTGGTTGTCCAGTGCATACAAACAATCTGGTTACTCAAGTTTTTCATCATTGATGAAGCAATTTCAGTATTTTCACATAGCCAGATATCCAGCAATATATAAAACACCATAAAGAAACAATGGATAGGAAAGTTAACGTGCACCAAATCATAAAAGGATTACCTTCCAGTTCATTAAAACCGCCTTCCTTGATCGCACCAATTGGCGAACAGCAAGAAAACCATTTATTTGATTGATAAAAGTAAGAGCCAAGGAATCAAGTATCAGCTCATCTTTCGCCAAGGGGTCTGAGCATTTATGCAGTTCTCGAATTAAGCTGAGAGACGAAGAGGAAATTACACGACTAGATGCTTTAAGAACAAAGCTCGATGCTTCATATGCTGCTAGTCGAATCTCCGCATTAGTCTGCTCGAAAGCATTCAATCTAGTCAGTTTTTTATAAAAAATGCAGAGTATGATATGGGTTTAAGTGACACAAAGGAGATGAGCCGTATGGACGAAAAGACAGCAACAGCGTGACACTCTACTCAAAAGAAGATCTAGATGCTTAAGCTTGTAAGCTCTCAGAATACATCAGTAATTATCTGATTATCTCCAAAATGATGGAACATTCAAGTTCCAGTCGGAGTGGAGCATTTCACACCAACTACACTACTCAAAAAAGCAGAACTTGGACTCCTATGTGTAGAAGCAATACCATAAAAAAATAGATAACTACTTTTAATCCAAGCTAGTCACTTAAAGTTAAAAACAAAACACATAGTAGCTGGTATAAGCATGGCTATAGCATATGCCATATAGTGCTGAAACTGTCCGTCAAATGACTTTATTTTCAACTTATTTGCAACGACCAACTCGAACTCCCACAGAGCTGTAAGATCTATTGAATTGTAATTTTGTGCAATATATAAAAATATATATTTTAGAAAAGGGTCCATAAAAGAAAAGGCATGGAAGTTATGGAACATTCACCAGTCAAAAACTCAAAATAGATGTATCGTGAGTATACCTTTAGAAATTACAAGACTCTTGGACTCCAAAAACAATTAGTGTGGAGCAACATTCTGGTTAAGAAAAGTTAATTGAAATTGTCATTATACCTCAGTATCACCAATAGGTGTGGAAACAACTTTGTAAAAGAAATTCCACTGATAAGTGAAAGCAACATCAAGAGTCACAGCGACTCTTTGAAGAGCGCACCAAGATGACACAGCTGCTAGAGTTCTTACAGAAACAATCTGCAAACACAAAGTAAAAGAATTAGATCAGGAAGCGTTTCCAGATAAAATTATGAATGGGCGAGCGGTGGCAAATGGTCACAGCTGAAAGAAATGACCACATACACCCTAGGGGCAGAAAAAAATTACAATCTGATGCATCCTTAAACCAAGGAAAAAGTAACAGAGTATTTGGAGTACTCGATAAAACAATATGACATAATTTGAACCCATAGAATTGCACAAGCAGACCTCAATATTCTTCAAAGATCATTACTGGCACAGTACAATGGTTTGAACTGTTGAAAACAATTTTCGTAATTGACTCACTTGATTCAAACATCACAATAGAACACAGAATTACAAGTGCTGACCACGTATTCTCTCGTCCTCATTACTTGAAAAGCATATCAATAGCCCACTAGAGAAATAGAGAAATGACAAATACTTTCTCTTTTAGGCAAAGTCACGGGCCATATCATAACTCTGCTGAAAGACATGAGACCATTTTTAATTCTCATTTTTTGTGCTTTAAAAGACTCTATTCAAAAGGGAGTTATGTCCACCAACATCAGTTACAGCAACTTGGTTCTTTAAAAGGCATCCTCCTTATTCAAAATATGTCAACAGATATGGACAGAGCTCTCTACTAAACATAAAACCTATGAGCTTTCCTTAAAAAGCTCGGAAGAATGTATACATAAATAAATTCTCCTATCTTATTAGCATAAAGTGAACACTGTCTCACAGCATAATACAAGTGTCTCCCTTTGAAGAAAGGGAAGGGGTAAGTAGTACAATAAGGATAAATAAAATGGAAGTATAAAAAATATCAACACCGACAACCACATTGTAAGGCACCGTACATATCCACAGCCAAAATCCAATCATGAAATTGCAATTTTCTAAGCCAAAACCTGAGATTTCACTAACGCATACAATATGGCGAGGATTGAAGACAAAAGAAAACGAGTAAATAACACAACTGATGAAAGCATAGAAAAATACAGCTTGCAACACAGATGTCGTCACAGGTGAAGACAGACGTCGTTGACTAGGGCCTCCTAACTTTCCAGTTACAGAACCAGGCAGTTCATTATCAAATGCAACATCAGCCCACAATATGGAACAAGACACTTCAGCGAATGAGATAAGGTCTTCCTGCATACAAGACACAATTATCAAATTTTGGAGTTTGATGCGCATTAATGGAAAAAAAGAAAAAAAAAATAGGCGCCATTTTGTTTTTATATCTTAATCTGACTAGCTTTTTGCACTAGGAATGAAGCAGACATTTAAGATGGCATAAATATGACAATTTGATAATTAAAAAGCCTTGCAGATGCGAGTAAGAAAAGTGTTGTGGGAGAAAGAGCAATGGTGGAATTGGACATGGCAAACTGAAGCCGTCATTAAGACATTCTATAATGACTTGTACTAGTGGAAAAAACAGTTAGAAAGATGAACAAAAATAAGGAGTGTATACATGTGCTTAGTTAAGTCCCAAAAAATAAATAAATAATTTATTCAAATACCAAGGCCTATAATAAGGTTATAGTCACCTAGAAGACATTCTCATCATCTTGCTGTCCCCATATTATACAGCACAGACTAATAATGAAGAGATCTTCAGATAAATTGGTAGGTGGTTATTACCATTATGATCAGGAAAGAATCAATAAACTTCTCAAGAATAGCATGGCTCTTATCTATTGTCTCATACAACTCGACTTTTAAGCCAAATTTTGGCTCCACTTTAGAAAGAGCGTCAACCCTTTGCTGCATCAATTCAAGCTCGTGAATTAAACTCAAGAGAAGTACGAGAAACTTCACAGGCATATACTCCTCCAGGCCGCTTTGTTGTCGGATTTTAACAGCCTCTACTTCGATGAACTGCATTACGCAAGAGCGAATTCAAAACAAAAACTAGCATAAAGAATATAATCACCATGTCAATAAGCTCAGAACACAAACCCCCTTAATCTCAACTTGATTAAGTTGCTCAATTTCAATGGAGTGAAATAGATATTGCATATTGGCATAAAGCTCATAAAAATAATTGAGTAGCAGCAAAACAGCCATTACATAACCTAAATTTATGACATTAAACGGAAAAAAAAAAAAAAAAAAAAAAAAGCATGTGCCTTTTCCCATCTTATCTGTGGTCTATAAATATTGGTCCGCATATCTATTCAAGGGGTCACACACTCACACCAGAACATTAAAAGCACTGTGGATAACTAATCCTCGGGGAAAAACTTTAACCTTAAACAACTCCATGATATTAGATGGGCTACATAAAAGATATGGAAGGAAAGGAGTAACAAATTAAATTCTGTGAACATTTAATTAAACAATAAACACTACAATGACAAACTTTACAGCATCTGTTATCATCAACAGCTTAATGCAAAAAAGAAAAAAAAATTATGAATAGCTCAGTGTACTAATACATATCCAGAAGAGAACCACTAGATAAACTAAAAAGAGTAACACCGCACAAGACAATAATTTAACTGATGAAAGATGACATGGCTGCAAGTTGGATGCCGTATCAGCAAACATGCTTTCTTGGGAGGACAACATCTTACATTAGTCCGAGGGTAACCACACGGTTGACATCTATAAAATGTGCAGACCAACCCAGAGGACTACACGCTCGATGTTTATAACACACTAATCAATTAAACCTTCTGAACCAAAAAATAAAAGAACTAGCGGAATATCAAATGGAACAGTAAACTTAAGAAGAAAAACAATTAACACCTTGATTAGGGATTCCAACTGTTGCTCTTCCTCCACCAGAAGAAACAGAACTCTTGCCCATCTTTCTGCCTCAGCAAACCAAGCAGCCAAATCATCATCACCAAAACAATCCTCCCCACTAGAACACAGCATAAATGTTCTCGGAAAGTCACAGAGACTATGCAGAATTTGCATTCCGGCGAAGCTGTTCGCTGCATAATCCTGTTTGTGGTTCCCAGCAAGCCAATTTTGTATTTTGATTCTTAAAGAACCTAAGGGAACAACAATTGAGAGTGATAAACTGAATGGTACATCAACAACGGAACCATTAGGAGAAGGCAAACATAAAGATGGACAAAGGGCGAACCTGACATTTCCTTGTAGGAAAGCAGGAAAAGAATATCGTACAATGAACGGGTACAAAAGGAAATAAGCATTTAGTGTAAAACATCTAAAAGGCATATGTAAGTAGATCACCACAGAGGTAAATTTTCCATGCATAAAGAGCTCATGGTGAATAAAACTGTCAGCATTGGACAACTATTTCACCATTCTCATAAATAAAAAAAAAAAAATAAGAGTCACTGTAATATCATCAAACACAGAATCTGGCAGCAGAGAATTTCAGCAGTTTCAGAAAAGATTGCTCAAAGATCCATGGCAACATCAGTAACATAGCTCGAAGGTAAGGAAGAGGAGATAAATTACTAAGTATCCCATCAATCAGGAAGTATATAACAGAAAGTTGCATACCGGTTCTATCAGTAAATTCACGTGGCAGGGCTCCTATGAAGTGGAAAATTGATTCAAGGGGAAGTTCATGAGCACAAACAACTGATATGGCAGCATCCACAGCATCCTCACAAACTGGTCCATCACCGAAAAAAGATTACACACACTGACAACTGAAATGTTTGGTTCACACAGTAACAACTTCACAACTTAATAACACAAAAATAAACTACAAACCTCTAAAACGGAAATTACGATTGAAGTGTTGTTTGCTATTCTCAACAAGAAATCTCAAACTATCAATTAAGCCTGCCTTATCAGTACAGGGGAACCCGTTGATTCCTGCTGAGTGTGCTGATACATCTGTATGTTCTCTGGCACCAAAGATACCTTCAATATGCGCCTGAGCAGAAACACTTGTAGACTTACTTGCAGAAATTACACATTGAGAAAGGCTCATTAAACCAGCTCGACTGAGAGACTGCTCTCTAGCTACAGATGCTAACTTTTTCAGAAATGAAACTTGTTCCCTGCAAAACAATCATATCATTTCCTCGGGAAATTACAAGATTAACATTAAAGTAGCAAATACCAAAAAATACAGAGTAATAAATTACATAATTCCATACTTCCAGCTTTATCTCAAGCATCTAGTCCTGAAATCCAGTCAAGACTCGACCAATGTACATGTAAATGGTGATTGGCGACTAAACTCCAAGAATCATTCATACAACAAAGACCCTATCCCCCCGCCCCCCTTTTTTCGTCTCTCATTTTGCCTATGTTGCTTGGACTCGGTTAAAAGTATCCGACACAGGTGCATGTCCAACTGTCCAAATGCCACTTTGGCTATTTTAAGAAAATTCATATTTTTGGTCTAAAATGAAATGTCGAGTGTCGGTTGTCCAACTCGGGTATGCGAGATAATAATGAAGAGTCCGAGCAACATATTTTGCCACATTCTCTCTTTCGCATAGGTCCTTATTTTCTACCTCTTTTTGTTGCCCTATATTTTTTACACAACCGCAATCCTACAATCAGCACTAACATTCAGATAAAAGTTGAATAAGGTCTGATGTGTTGCAAAAATGAAACTGATAATCCTCTCCAATTCCACGTCGGGTAAAGTAGCCATGTAAGTATGTAACCAGAGGAGGTTCTCCCAAAAATGAACTCTACTTTTGTCACCTAACAGGTTACCCTCCAGGGCAACAGAGTCAGCACACAAAAGCCACATATTTACATTAGAACAGTTATCCTTTCTTTGTTGCAAAGTGTAAGCTAATAATTGTAATGCATAGACAAAATCAAGTTACCCTATCAATTTGTTAAAGCCACTTCATTTTACTAAAACCCCAACCTAGCATACACCTCTTGGTATTTTTTTTTTTTTTTTGACAAGTAACATACTCCCTCCTACCCGGAATAACTGTCCCATTTGGACAATGGCACGAAAATTAAGAAATGGAGTTAAATAATGAAATGTATTGTATAGGGGTAAGAATATAGGTGAGGTAGTGAGTTAATAAGATGGGTTAATGGTGGGTTGGGTAGTAATATGTGTAAAGTAACAAGGGTAGCATGGTAATTTCATAACAAAAAACACTACCAAAAATAGACAATGGGACATTATTGTGAATAGACGGAAATGGACAATGGGACATTTATTGAGAATAGGAGGGAGTATAATATTAATTAAGTGACATCAAGGAGGTGACGCCCATGTACAAAAAGATATCATAGATGTGTCGCTCCCATATACACAAAGACACCCTAAAAGTGACACCCATATATAAAAAGACACCCTACATGTGACTCCCATACACAAAAGGAGAAAAATACACCTCCTCAGTATTCACTTCAAAATCATTCTCCATTGTTTTGAGCACATAGGAATGGACAACAATATAATCCAAAAAATTAATAATCACTCCCTATGCATAAAACATCAGTCATAGGGTACCTCTCGTTGACTGCTTTTTCATCGCGTTATCTGTTTAACTATATTCTAAAAGTACATGGAAATTGAGTATAACACATTCTAACGTTAGCGGTCATAAATTCTCAGTATTCAAGTGCATAACATTTTCAACACCCCAAGCAATGTACCAGCTATGAAGATTATACACATTTCAAGGAACATGATACCAAAGTTACACAGCTTATAATAAACCATTTCCACTTACCTTCTAGACAAGAGACTACAGTACTGGTGAAGAAATTTGGAGGCTCCCTCAATTGTTCTTGAACTGTGAATCCCTCTTAGTCCTAAGATATGTAATCAAATTAGGAAACATACACTTCAAAAAAAAAGCGAGCAATTCTGACACTTACTAATAAGGGTTATCAGGCTACAAAAACACTATGATCCAGCAAAGAAAAGGCTGTCAGTACATCACATGAGGAGACAAATAAGAGAAGTTACTACATGTTATTTGAAATATTGATCAGTGTTCAAAAATTCACACATTACCTTTAATAAATGACATGATCTGACTTACTCCATTACTATTTTTCCAAAGAATAAAAAAGAAAAAAGGAATCACATAGCACTGACCAAAATCTTTGTGATGAACTGGATCATTCATCCCTTGCATAAATGCACCAAGTATAAAATCTTCAGGAAACATTTCTCTGCAATTGTCCTGACTCTTCCAATCAATTTCCAAGAATGACTTCATTATATAGCATCTGACTGCAGCAGTTAAATAATGACACTCAATTGTACAGAAAAGAGTAACTCGTGAAAAAGACAAGTATCTACAAGCAAAAGTTACAATGATTGAAGTGTGTGATATTCAGCTGCATATCAAAGTCATAGTTTGCTTATTACCAAGAGGATTATCGTGAGAAAGCCCCCGTTCCCACAAAATAGCTAGCCAATTGAAGTCACTATTAAGCACATCAAACTGCTGGTTAGATGCCATGGAACTTTCATGATGACCGGAAGGTTGAAGTAGCAACGATATCTGATGAACATTTCAATACATGGCAAGACCGATAGATTATTAACATCAAGCATAGAACTAATATCAAAACAATGAACAATATTTACTAATGCAAAACCGATGCAAGGACTTTAAAAATTTAAAAATCAGTATATTGTATATACAGTACTATTTAAAACCATGGGCAAGAAGAATCTAGCGGGTGATGCCCATGTTCAAAGAGATACCACGAGTGATATCCGTATATAAAAAGACATCACAGAAGTGACGCCCATTAACAAACAGACACCCTGGACGTGATGCCCGTAGTTGGAGGTTGTCCAATCAGGGTATTGTTTTGGCATTAATATTTGGTGTGGGGATCAACCTTTGAAAATATTTTACATTGTTCATTTGTTCTAGCCCTGAAACCTATCAAGAACTTTACTTTAGTTAAACTTGAATTTACTTTACCATACTTTATTATCATCTATCAACAGTATGCTTATTTGGCTATTCCACCCAGGATGATTACAAAAGCACAAACATACAAACCTGGTGATTCCATGCTGCTTCAACCAAGTGAGTTCCATACTCTTCGAGCATTTCATACAGAAGTATAAATGCCTCCCACTTCTGCTTTTGACTCAAGTTATTATCACTCGGGAGCCCTATGTTCCGAACACCTAACGACTGAGCCTCCTCTTCAGCCCACAAGTCTCTTTTTGTCATACCATGAGGAATAGTACCTTTATGATGTGGCTTTTTCTCTACCAGATTTGAGTTTAACTCTCCTCCATTTGAGAATAAAACTTTTTTCAATATGTGCAATGATTGTTTCCTAATGAAACCTTCTTTATCAACCTGGAAGCCCCAAAACATATTAGGAAACAAAAGAAGATTAATAATTATACTTCCTCCTAACCAAAATTTTAAATATAAGAAGATTGGTTTGGATAAGAGTAATAATTAACAAAATGATAAAAATGATAATAAGAGGTTAATGTTAAATACTGACAATATTTCAAAGCAAGTATATAAATTTAATGAACCCAGCTATTCTCACAATCTTCATTAAATAATTAAATAAGAAAATAAATAATTACCAAGCCACGTTTCATTTCATCCCAAAAGTCTTTTTCGGCTTTTATATCGAACACTTCAGCTCTATCACCCATATCCACTTGAAGGCCACTAACACATGAAAAATATGACAAATACAACGAGATAATACCATATGCATCACTTCTCTCTGCAGATCCCAAACCAAACAACATCCTTGCAGATTTCCACAGATTCATGAAGAAGTATTGCCTGGAAAATCAAAGAAAGTAGTTCTAAACTTCTAATTCAAGGAAACATATTTGATTACCCAGTAAACATACAACAAAGCAGTTATTTTACTATACCTGGATATATTGCATCTTTTTCCTTGAACGCAAACTTCAAAAGTGCACTTAAACGTAAATGCTTTGAAAAGGGAAGGAAGAAGAAGACCAGCAGTGCAGGATCTATGCTCAGAGCTCTGTGAAAGCATTTGGATAGTTAAATTACAAAGATTCCATACCAAATGTCCACCAAACTTTTCAGGACAGAAGACATCGGTCGAGGTGGAGTAACCTTTCACAGATTGACATTTCTCAGTAGCAGCTTCTAATAGACTACTCAAGATGTAGCACGACAGAGTAAGTGGCAGATGTGGAATACTCTCGGAGATTGTATCCGACGTTTGTAGTTCCCTTATGCCCAGAAAGACATACTCCCCACTCCGTCTAATGACAAATGAATGCTCACTTTGATTTACATCCATGGAAAGAACTACGGATCTCAAAAGAAAAGGGACCAAGGATTGCTCCATCACATCCCAGCTACTGGTCTCACAAATAACTTCAAGTAGACACTGTACAATCTGCGACCATCGACGGGTGCAACCAGAACCCAGTCAGTAATGCTGGATGATATAGATAAAGAAAAGTAGACGACTACTTTCACAAGCTTACCTCGTGGAGCATTTCTTTTTCATAGAGCTGAGTCATTTTCACCAACGGAATAAAAGCTTCCCACATAAATCTCTCAAACGCAGAAGCATTAACCACTGCAGCAAAGAGAGAGGGTACTTGTAAATTGTAATCAGCCATTCGTTCCTTATGCATACCAAAAAAAATGCCAGCAACGATGAACTGGTAAATTTAATGATTTTTTAGGTAAAAGTTTAAGGGTAAGCTGTAAAGGCAACCTACTTCTCAGGCCTAGTCCTCGAACTCACCATAAACATGAGCATAACATACTCGGCAGACTCGTATGCTCAAATTATCAGAGAGAAATCTAATTTTCAAACACCTTAAAAAGACAGAGTTTGATACACTTCCCTCTTACATGTCCAATTTACGTGAGAGCTAGTTTGAATAGGTTTCTTCATCTGCTATGAGGCTGGCTAAGTGCCTAAGTCATAGCTTTACCACAGAATTCCAATATATTTGAATCACAATAGACAAGACAAGCCTTAAAATAAAAACTTGAGATTGTGTGGTTAGACACATTTCCACACGGCTTAAAGAAAGTAAATGTGCTCATATTTGAATCTAGGGGACATTTCTTTACTCAATGATAGGTGTTGCGTCGATTGAAGATAAGATGAGAGAAAACCATTTATGGTGGTTTGGCCATGTACGGCAGAGAGCGCCGGAGATTGGGGAATGGATAACATTGTTAGAGGAAGGGTAAGACCGAAACCAACATGGATGAGGGTGATTGAAGAGTATGATGGCGGCGAAGAAGAGGGTATTATGTTGAGAAAGAATCCATGTTGAAGATTAGTTTGAATTTTAGATATTTCCTTATCTTTTACTTCCTCCATTCAACTCCACTCTACCACTTTACTTTTTCACGTTTGCTAACGCGTGTTTTACGCGCTAAATATCGTTAGTTACGTATTTGCAAAAATTATAAAAGTTAGATATTTTTAATGTACTCGTAAAGATGAATCAAACAAGACCCCACATGAATATATTTTCACGTATGTATTGAGAGAAAATTTAAATTAAATACTTACTTGTGAATAGTCTACAAAAATGAAAGTGGTAGAGTGAAGTTGAATGGAGGAAGTATCATTTTCACTTAAATATTTATTTATTTATTTACAAAATAAAAAATAAACGACTTGTACTCTTTTTTGTTTTACAAATTCGTTTTGCCACTTTAATCTCTAATCTTGGTTTTCACGCTTTTCTTATTTGTATTTTAGTTTTCACAAACAATCTGGTTTTGTTAACCGTTTATCTATTTTCTTTTCCTTTGTTAATCTACCTTTAACCGTATTTGCGGGTTCATACGGATTTGGATGATGATTCATGTTAGCCGACCCTAAAGCTATGTTGTGACTAAGGCTTTGTTGTAGTTTTTTTTTTTTTTTTTACATTTCCATAAATAGATGAGAGCAAGGAACAGTAATGTGTGTTGTCTATTGACCAAAAGAAAGGTGGGGGCATAGCTTGTGGCAATTTGGTTCCAGAACAGATATCGTTATAGAATAAACACGATTCTTGATAACATTGAGAAATTTGAAGCATACTTACTCATCACATAGATTCTTTAAGGTGTTGTCTTGTTAGTTGTTACCATGTATCTATAAACATGTTTCAGAAACTAATAATTAGAGCTCGTTTGTATTGAGGCGGAATATAACACACTCGATGGACATCTATAAAATGTGCAGACCAACCCAGAGGACTACACGCTCGATGTTTATAACACACTAATCAATTAAACCTTCTGACCCAAAAAATAAAAGAACCAGCGGAATATCAAATGGAACAGTAAACTTAAGAAGAAAAACAATTAACACCTTGATAAAGGTCGGAGATGAAGATAGGCTAATAACTACCCCACTAAGGGACAATAGTTACACTGATACACTTCTCTTCTAGGGAAATGCACTACTCGCATACTTCCACCAACCCGTCACCTCTTTATNGATGCAGGTATGGAGGCGGCTTTAGAGAGGGACAGAGATTTTAGGGTTTGTTTGAGAAGATCTGAAGTCGTTTTAGAGAGAGGAGAGGAAATGGTAGGGATAAAGAGACGGTAGTGAGAGAGAGCGATTGGGAGTCAGAGTGTTAGGGTTTTTGTTGGAAGCATTGGATCATTTGAACGGTTTTGGGGGGGGTATATTGGGCTGGGTTAACAAATTTGGAGGGAAGGGTTAGGGTAATGGGTTGGATTAGGGTAATGAATTGGGCTAATGTAGTGTTAGTGAGGGATTTAGGGTGTTAATTAAGTGAGCCACAAGTGACACTTAATGTAAATATGTGAATGTTATTAGGGTAAAAGTGTCATTTTTGTTGCCTTTTTAGGAAATATGTAGAGTGGAGTTGAATGGATATAAATGGAATATAGGTAGAGTGGAGTTGAATGGNAGCGGAATATCAAATGGAACAGTAAACTTAAGAAGAAAAACAATTAACACCTTGATAAAGGTCGGAGATGAAGATAGGCTAATAACTACCCCACTAAGGGACAATAGTTACACTGATACACTTCTCTTCTAGGGAAATGCACTACTCGCATACTTCCACCAACCCGTCACCTCTTTATCTCCCATTGACCACCATTACTTTCCTCCTTTACTCCTTTGTTTTAAGTTCCATTACCCAATAACAATTACCCCCGTACAAGCGAATACTAACACTGCAACTTCAAAGCCTCGAGTCCTTGACCTTTCCCTTCCCATCAACCACCAGGGGCGGATCTAGGTTGGAGGCTAGTTGGGCTTCAGCCCAACCAGTTTTTAAGAATAAAACCAAAACAAATGTCCAAATACTCAATGTTTTAA
>VHZZ01000004.1:1148023-1167069 GCA_009801015.1 Silene noctiflora
GCTGGGCCTTGTAGATGAATGGCGGTAGTAATTTTTCATACTCATGTGATTTTTTTTTGTTGTGTTAGAGAAGTTATGTGATTAGGTGACTTGTAGTATGGCCAATATAGCATATTGTCTTATTGAGTATTTGGGGGTGTCAATGATTTATGAAGCGTCCTAATAATGCCGAATATTGATTATAATCGATGATTTGATCATTTTGTTGTCGAACAATGAATTTGAGTAATAAATTTGATACCCTGATATAGATTCTTGGCTTGTTTCAATTGCTTTACTAGATGTAGGATGCAATGTGAAATCGACTTGTGGGTCTTGCTTCCATTTTCTTTCTACATTGCTGAGTTCAATATGTTCAGGTGTTGGTTTTCCCTCTTTCATGGTAGAAATTCTCGAGTCGAACTTATCAATGTAGTGAACTATGCTTGAGGATGCATTGTCTAGCGTCAGAGTCTCCTGACACCGTAAAGCTAAATTTAATTGTGATATGTTGACCATGCTCTTATCACATCACCAAGTTGATGTAGATGGGGGTGTTTGTCGGTGCTTAACCTACGTATAGATGGAGTATATGATTAGTTCTCCAGTTGATGTAGTCTGCTAATCTATAGGAAACTGTGAGGAAGCAGTGAAGCACTTTGTTTATCTCTGGGCGCGTTGTGGTATCAATCATTCTTTAACCAATTTATCGGTTATGAAACATAGCAATTCTTAAGATAGTCTATAGGAGAATTTGCTCGAGGGATGGTTAAATTCATATGTGACCTGATCCTTTGACTGTAAGAACTTAGTGTGAGGCAATAAAACATTGTATAATTTGCTTTCTTAAAATTCGTGTACATTTTTGAATCATCTTATTTTCATGGAAATTGTGAGGCAATATGTTGTTTATTATGTAACAGGTACCCTCTTCAAGCAGGTGATGCTACATGGATGACACCTTTATGCCACAGTGAGCTGAAAACCCTTGCGTTTTCAGTAATTGTGTTAGTGCACCTGCTCAGTGTAGCAGAAGCTAATTAATTCTTTAAAGTCTTTCAGATATGCTGTCCTTGGGAAATCCAGAACATGCTATTTTCTGCACAAGGATGTATATAGGAATCCTCTGTAGCAAAGCCACACTTTTCTGCCGTGCGAATCTAATCATAAAGGGCTATTATGTATCATACGACCCTGAAAGTTCCTTTTGTGTCATGTTCAAGTCAATGTAAATTTTTCACTATCCTGTCTTTGCGATTCTTTCTTATGATTTTTTTAAACAAAAATTATGTTTCATGTACGTATTTGATTTGATGTAGATCATTTTTCTGTTAAATTAGGATCTGCTTAGGTGTAGCAGAGCTGCAGAGGAGCGTTGAAGGAATTGAACATCATGTACGTATGTACGTATGTTAGATTCAATTGTTTGAACATATGCTTTCATTTTTTATTTCCTTTATCACTCAATAACACATTTGTAAATTATGTGGCTGACTGCAGGACGTTAAGTACTTTCTATCTAACCCCTCGCGGCCCTCAGTTAGCTTGTGTTAATCAGAAGAACGTAAGGTAAATTCGTTGGTAAAACGAGCCAATTGTGATCACAGTTGTAACTTGTATTGGTAAATTCGTTTCAACCTATGTCTTTCATTTTTCTCAGGTAGAAAGATATGCCGATAGAAAAGAGAGACGGGGAAAGATTTGTTGTCATAATGCGTATTCAATCTGCTCTAAAACGCTACTTGGACCAACAAGCCAACCAGGTAACGAGACTTGAGCATTGGTTTTTTGCTGTTTATCAAATAGTTCAGAATAAATGCACAACTACATTAATGAATTAATACTTTCCCTGGTTGTATTCTAGTTGGTGGATAATCTTTATGACTCTCTCTTAGCCACTCAATATCTTACTTGTGAAGATTGAGGAGTAGAAAGCGTTGTGTAATGTCTTGTCGTATTGGACATTCCAAGTGTTAAAGACACGACATGTAACCAAAGTGAAGTGTCCGAGTAACGTAGCTACGGAGAATAATACTTGAATCTAATACAATTTGTGGTATTGAACTGAAATTAAGTCAAACAGAACAACTCGATCATCTAGCATTAAGCAGCAGCATCATTAAACAATCTTGGTATTGAATATTTGTGAAATTTTGAAGAGGTGTGCTGTCCACTGGCTTATAATGGATCATCTGGCAATGGAGTAATTATCAGGGAATGCCACCGTCCCTCCTTTCTCCATAACTTTTGCTTAGATGCCTTCCCACAGCCTTTCCAATTTAGGAAGGTTAAGATAAACGTTATCCTTTTCGCCCAAAAATGCAATTCTTGCCTCCTCCACTGTTGCTGTTTTTTATTTTTTCTTGTCATTTCTCTTACTTTTTACTGGCTCTCTTTATTGGCATATATTCCCACTTGTCAAATAAGACTACTTTCTGTAAAGTAATAATTAGTGGCATCATTATGCTATAAACGTTATCTTTGCCTCACAATTTCTGGTCTATTTTTTTTTTGGGTGTAAAGAGAGCCACAAGGGTAAATTCAATGCTGACGGGATTTGAACCCAAGTCATAAGTACCATTTCTCAAGAGTTTGCTGACATCTTAATTTCTGGTATGGTTATTGAAAAAGAGGTCACTCAAGTAACTTTAATAGAACCCTATCTCCAAATTTTTGTGTGGCTCATGGACAATCTTTATTACTTGATAAATGAAACTCTATACTCGAGGTGTTGAATTTCAGTCGCGATAGTGTTTGCCAGCCAAAATAGTTGTCATTAACTACTTTCTAAATATGCGGTCATGGTAACCTTCAAAAGCTTTATAACTCGGGTACAAATTGGTGTTATTTAAAACCATTAAATGGTGCCCTTCACAATTCTATGCTTGGATTAGTTGTATGTGTTGTTTGATATTATTTGCCATTTTCTACGTTTTTTTTAACTAGATAGGAATCCCTCTAATTTTTTGAATCCCCAAGAAAATCTGCTAGAACCCCTGGAATATCAATTGAAACATTGTAACTACCTTTTAAAAGTATTGTTTTTGTCTCATAAGATGGTCCTATATGATGAAAGACCAAACTAGTTGTGGTACCAAAAGTGGGGCTGACATGTTAGGATGCTAAGCTTCACTAATTATACCTTAGTCAGACTTTATTATGTTTGTCATGACTCATGAATAAGATGAATGTTATTTGTTAGAATATGCCTTTGGATCGGTTAGGTCTCCTTTTGAAAAACTAGCACGGGGTCTTAGTAATCTTTCTCGCATCCGTCATAACATTGTTAAAAATGTATTATTAGTATTATTATAAGGTATACCAGAGGTTAAGGACCTAAAAGCTCTATCTACTGTGTATTTGAGACTTTTTGCACCTTATAATTTCCTCTGACCTCTTAAAGCCTCTGAAATATTCCGAAGCGCGATTGATTAGAATTTAGCAATCAGGATCTGAAAATCCATATCTAATATCTTTAGCATGATAGATTTCCATGACTGTCTTCTGGTACATTTCATAAAAATTAATGACTGTCAAAAAGGCTTCATGATCTATGAAGTTGTAATAATTTTCTAGGAGTAATGTCACATGCTCGCGTTTCTGATCATGTGTGATAGTGATACTTGATTTAACTCAAGTAAACCTAGGGTGTGTGTAGATATAAAAATTAAAAAGAGGAGGGAAAGTGAGGGAAGGAGAATTGAAGGAAGGGGGAGTTGAGTAAGGGAGATTTTCTTACCAAATCTTCTCTATGCTCAAGGAATTTTGATTTGTTTTGGAAGATGGAAAATGGACCCCTTAATATCCTCCCATCCACTCAAACCATACTTGCTATCCAAACAAGGGAATTGGTATTTTGGTTTGATACTTGTCTCAGAATTGGTTGTTTCGGCCTGATTTCGGTCGTTGTGCTATAGACATTTCCAAATCTTCCCAAAAATGCGGTTGCAAACATTCAAAATCTACAGTTACTAGTTACTACAATCATTGATTGATTATCCTTTAGTTGCATCAGCTCTGGAGTTTCTCATTCCAGAAAGGTTATCAATGTTGAATGTGGTTTACAGGCCTATACTCTAAAGACGTCCCTTTTCTGTTAAAAATTAAGTTTCTCAGAGGTATCACTTAAAAAGTGCAAAAACTTGTATTTGATGGTCGTATCCGTACGACAGAGTTTATAAGGCATAAACACATCATCCTTGTCATACGGATACGACTGTCGCCTACAAAACACTTGATGCTTAGAAAATATGGAACTTGAGAAAACTTGAGAAAAAGACTGGGTTGCTGAGATCAGACTGTATCAAACAAAACTTGGATTAAAAAATTCATAGAGGACCCTTGTAGGAAGTGAGTGACAGAGTGAGTCTCAGCCATTTATTTGGTAATGATAGTACCTCTGATTGTAATCATTGGTCTAACGTTACAAGGAAAATAAAATAGAAGGCTATGTATTGGTAGAAAGATGATTGCACAAGATCTTCAACTTTTTCATCATTCCCTACTGGTTAAGGTTTGCTTTTGCTTTATAGGGAATGCATAGGCAATGAGGTTGTCATCATTTTCTTGCAATTGCGGTTGCGCAGTGTTTCTTCATGCCAATTTCTGCTTCTTTGTTAAATGGTAGGGGCAGATTTGGGATTTGATATATAGTGAAGTTAAATATATAACTCCGGCTTTTCCAAGTTCATGTTGGGTACACTGAGTAGTGATCTTATGAAAACCTGAATGTATGAACTTAATTCTGTCATCATACAGGATAAAATGCTTGTCTGATCGCTGGAGATGAATATTTTCTTTCTCATGTTTTTGGCTTAAAATAACCCGGGGCATCGCATCGTGTCAAAGGTATTTGATATCTACTCTACTCTCCCTTCTAGAGCAATATTATTGATATACAACATAGTTCAATATTTCGTACTGTTTGCACTATGCAGTGTACTTTTGATATCTTGAATGATATTGCTTCATCTTATTTGGCATGTAAATGAATAATACTCCACAACGCATTCTATAATAGGGAAGTGGGAATCAGGTCAAACAAAACTTGTATGGCCCATTGCTCGAAAATACTTGGGGGAAAAGGGTCACGTTGTCCTCCTGAGTGCACCATGTAGGCCTACTTCAATGGACTTAAAAAATATCCCACTTTCTTTATGCTTCTGATTGTGATTGCTTATTATTGCCTAGGCCATATTTTTATGCTCAAATACTACTATATCATAGTGACATAAATACATAATGGACTAATGCATCTTACAGTCTTACACCAACCACCTTCACTTGTATTCTACGCTAAATCGCTCATTGCGATGGACCTTGGTATTACCTCTTGGTTTGAGACTTGATGTTGTATTCGTTTTTTGCGGCTTGATTTTTCTTGCTCGCACCATATAATCATATATGACGTGACCTGTAAAACCTCTATAAATGTGTTCCAATATGTATATTATTCAATATTTAGCATCATGGCATGGAGTCGGCAGCAAGTATATTATGCATATATGTATTTACTAGGTGCATACGATCCCTTTCCTAAGAACATGTTAGTGTCCAATTTTTGTTAGATGAGTATCTAATGCGTAGAGAATGCTACAAAGAGTCAATGGTATCAAATCTACGTCATGTTTCTTAGCCAATTTATAAACCTCATGTAGTCATGTTAGTAATTTGAGCCGATGGACTCAGATGCTACTCTGCAAGTATCGGAGTGTCAGATACGATTTGTTACTGTAAAATTTTCAGTTTATTACTGTCTAAAACAAAGTGTCGCAGTCTTGTGTCATGTCTTATACTCCAAGTGTCAGAGATTTGAGCTAGTATGTACTATGCCTCTAAAGAGCCAACGTGTAAGAGTAGGACAAGATTGAGTTGAGGAGTAAGGTGGGACTGGTGATTTTGTTGAATGCTGTTCTTTGTCTGTAAGTGCAGCCAACCTACATCATTTATATCTTTATAGAAAATAGTGCGTTGAAATGGCCACGCTGGCCATAGATTTTTGTAGGCAAGTAATAGTTATCAACACCAACTTGCAGAAGATTGTGTGCTTCTTAATGCTTGTTGATTGGGTTGTCTCGGATGTATTAGGCATGATTAGACAATTTAGACCTAGTACAGTGAAATGTGTACATTTTATAGATTTATATTGTCATTAGTTCCTTTGTCTCAGTCATTTTTTTACCTTTTTTTATTCTATGAGTGTATTTTAATCAAAGGTAAACTAATTATTGAGACACGGGGAGTAAAAAATAAGTATTATGCTTCAGGATGATAAGCCTGCATACATGTATAGATCTGTGCTACTCTGACTTTCCGACACGGGTGTCAAGTGTCGGATAAGGCTATTTTGTGCGTATTTTTTTTTTTTTCTTTTTGGTCTAAAGTGAAGTGTTGGGCACGATAAGTGTCAACAAGCGATACAACAGCTAAGTGAAGCATCAGAGTAATATAGGTATACATCAATGGATAATCCTTATTGGGGTAAGGTTGTGTTCATGTTATTTACTTATTACAAGGAATATGAGAGTTTGTTTCAAGCACTGTATTAGAATATGCCTTGAATCGATTATTAGTCTAAGACTAATTTATAATCTTTTACAGCTTGTTATTTATTTTTAGCAGGTTATTAGAAAAAGGGATTTTTCTATTTTAACCCTCATGTTTATGGGGGGTGAGTGGGTGAGTTCATAGGCTAGCACTACATATCAGTGCTTCATGTSATCATGTCATTGGCTCATTACTTTGTGCAGAAAGTTACTCAAGTTGCACCTTCCAGTATTCTGTTTGCTCATAATTTACTTTTAACCTAAATCTATACCTATGGAAAACTAGATAATAGCATAGGATGAATTGATCATGATTGCAATCTTGGAGCCATGATTTTGAACATCTGTAAAAATCAGCTTTCCACTTCAATATCTCTTAAATATTGTAAGACATGTTGCTTATCTGCATGTTTACTATTCTATCATACACCTAAATATATTAAAGGGTACAATTCTAAACTCGCTTTAGTAATATAACATTACCCCAATACCTCAAATGCTCCCGCCTGGATATGTGGCTACCATCACATTAATTCACTCGGAACATTGTCACTCAAGCCAAAACTATACGAGTCTGTTGTGAGATAGTCTTGTGGCAGGACAGGAATTTGTCTAGTGCCTAGTGTAGTTCCTTGACCTGGTGCTCTTTTATGTTTTTTATCCTTTGCTGGTTAGAGAGGAAGAAGTGTTACCAATGAAGTAGTAGACTATGTTCAATGATCTAAGATCAAGGACAAACTAAAAAGCCTAAAATGGTGGCACAATGCGTATGGAGATCGCGTAAACAATTCTCTGTACTCTTCTTGAGTTATGGCCATTTTCTATGGCTGCCATATTATTCTGATATGATTCCTCTAAAGAGGGTGCCTTTTGACTTCTTACATATACTATTAGAGCAAGAATAATGGAAGATAATCTTCACTTTGTCATGGTTTTCTACTATTAGTTTTCTGCAAGTTGTATCTTCTAAAATGTTGGGGTTCCTGTTACTGATTCCTCCTTTTCTGAAAGTAAGTATTTTATCAGATATATATTCAAAAACTGGAACTTTTTGTGTTAACAGGGCGGATTACTGTTTCAGACTTTTAAGTGTATATACCCGTACAAGAGTTATAGGTATTAGACTAGAAAAAGGATACTTTGGAGGCCATATATACTACTACTACTACTACTACTGCTGCTGTAATACTCCTATACGAGTCTCGAAGAGTCTTGAAGCGAACTGCTACTATGTGCTTTTGATCATCGCAGCTATAACTATGTTCTCCTGTTGCGGTATAAGAGATTTGATGATGATCGTGCTTCAGATCGCATGAATCTTTTTTACATATAAAATGACAAATTATCCGGTGAGGATTATGATGTAACTAAGAGTAGACTCCAAGTTCTTTCTTTAATCAGCGGACACCTTCTTTTGCTTTAACAAAAGGGCTGGATGCTTTTGTGCTTGCCAAAATTCCTTCAGATTGGGTCAAAATCTCAGTTCTCTAACTTTGATTCTCCTCACGAAATCTTATTGACAATGTTTGGACTATTTAAGAGAATTGCCTTTATTATATTAATCAGAAAAAAAGGCTGTTTGAGAGATGTGAGTTCTATTTAGGAACTCAGGACCACTTTGGATTTCCATTTAAACCAACAGTCACTTTTTTGTGTAGTTTTCTAACTTTTATAGAAGTCCCCTCTTTCCTTCTCTTTATATACATGCACACTCATACAGTCATACATAAACATGCATAACTTTTTTTGTTATTTGTGTTGAATAGGCAATTGGGGTGGTATCCTAAACAAATATAGATTTCCTGGTTGATCGTACAAATGGACAGCACACAAAATTCCTCAGAAAGTGGCCATTTCTTCGGCAACTGTCTTCGGTCCCTTTCACAGACACCATACAAACTTAGAAAGAGAATGCTGGCTACATGGACTCCAGATCAGGAGCTGAACCAAGTGAGGCTAAGGTCAGGTGCAGACATGAAAAGGAAGCTCTATGGGTTTGATTTAGTGGCTCTTGGTGTAGGCGGAATGCTTGGGGTTGGAGTGTTTGTCACAACTGGTCCTGTTGCTCGCACTATATCTGGTCCTGCTGTAGTTATCTCATATATTATTGCTGCAATATCTGCTCTCCTTTCTTCCATGTGTTACACGGAATTCTCTATAGCTGTCCCTGTTGCTGGAGGTGCTTTCAGTTATTTAAGAGTGACCTTTGGTAAACTTTTTTGATCTATTTGCTCTCATGCTTTCGATTTCACCTGTCCTAGAATAAGGTTCCAACTTTTCTTTTTAAGTCGTCTCACAAGAGTTTCATTCCATGCCTATATTTTGCTTTATTCCTTCCAGGTAAATTTTTTGTAATAGTTTCATAGTTTGTCCTAATGAAAACATGATATTTTGAAGAAATGTCACTCTTTCATACCCATTTGCATAACCCTCATCACACACTACTACTTATAAGTAATGACATCTAGTTTTCTCTCCCTCCTCTAATATGTGCCGATAAGTGATGATAACTGCCCATGAAAAAAAACGGTCTCTTGTATGTTCTGTTCCAACTTTTCGTTCTGGTGCTGTGTAGGGGAGTTTTTGGGATACTTCGCTGGTGCAAATATACTGATGGAGTACGTGCTGTCAAATGCTGCTGTTGCCAGAAGTTTTACAGAATATTTTAGTGGTGCATTTGGTGTGGAAAACCCAAATTCATGGAGGGTTGAAGTTCATGGGTTTGTTCAAGGTTATAATATGTTGGATTTCCCAGCTGTTGCTCTGATCCTTCTGTTGACTCTATTCCTATGTCATAGGTATGCTCATTAAGGTTGTGACTTGTGTACAACCAATTTTATTATGGGTCATTTGGAACAACCTTTATGGCTCTGTAATGTTAATACACTAGCTGCGTTACATATAGACAATCCCTTACCCACCATATGTGGGACCCCTTGAAGCATTGGGGAAAAAATGTCGTCGTTGCTAACTACATTCACTTATTCATTCACATGTAGAAGTGTACAGATTCTCTCTTTTATTAAGACTGATAAGATGTTAACAATCTTGCAGCACTAAGGAGAGCTCGATATTAAACCTTCTTATGACAATCTTCCATATCATCTTCTTTGGATTTATAATAATTGCCGGGTTTTGGAATGGAAATGCGAAGAACTTGGTAAGCTCACCAGGCGGTTTTACTCCATTTGGTGTCAAAGGTGTGGTTGATGGAGCAGCAATAGTTTATTTCAGCTATATCGGCTATGATTCTGTTTCAACCCTTGCAGAAGAAATCAAAAACCCTTCGAAGAATCTTCCGGTAGGCATTGTGGGATCAGTCATTGTCGTTTCAGCTCTGTATTGTCTGATGGCAGTTGCCTTATGTTTCATGGTTCCGTATAATGAGGTAATTGTAAAGAACTTCTAATGCTTGTCAGAACTCAGACTCTTATGACATCTGGTATAATTACAGCGTATAGGGTATTCGAAACCTGTTGGCATCAAAATGACCCTTTTGAACCCTTCACACCCAAAAAAAAAAAAGAATAGCGTATTTGAAGGTGACCTATATAATCTTTCGAGGTATCACAACTTAAATTAGAGGGATGATTAGTGATTACATTGCTTGAAAGTAGATCACCTGCTAATTAAGTTGCAATTTAGCTTGTTTTCGAAAAGGGTATTTTTACATTTCTGCTGCTTTCTCGTAATGCAGATATCGGATAAAGCTTCATTTGCAATGGCTTTCCAGAAGATAGGATGGAAGTGGGCTAGCCATCTTGTTGGAGTAGGTGCGAGCTTGGGAATAGTCGCATCTCTTCTGGTTGCTATGCTTGGTCAGGCTAGATACCTATGTGTGATTGCAAGAGCCAGACTCGTCCCTGCTTGGTTAGCCAAGGTTCATCCTTCTACAGGAACACCCATGAATGCTACTCTATTCTTGGGTAAGTGAACTTGTAGACTATTTTATCTATTTAGATTCGGCAATTTTTTTAATTTTTTTCAGTCTGAGATGAGGTGCCGAGCCAGTACAATAAAAGGGAAGCGGATTCCAACGTGCGACCTTTTGTCCATACCATACGACTTGACTCTCTACCTCTAGACCAAGGCTACATAGTCTATAAAATGAGATATTCATGCTACTACTGACGTCTGTTTTCTAAACAGTCACAGATAAGAAAGCATATATGTTTACCTTATTTTTGGAATTAAAAGTTCGAAACAGCAAGAACCAGAATCTTAAAGCTATGGGATTTTTGGAATGATCCCTTCTTTATCGTTTATTGATTCCTATTGGTTCGTCTAGGCTTTCCATAATTTGGCTTTGCTTTCATGAAAAAGAAAGGTGTGGATTATATGACAAAGATATGTCATGTCAACAAGTCTTTTAACAAAAGTATGCACAATACCAATAACATGGTGCAGGATCTTTCATCTCTATCTTGGTTTGATAGTAATTTGCATTAAGCAAATGTTAGCATTGCCCTGTTTTCTACCTTTTCTAAGATTTGGAGGCTGAAGTGCATAGGTACTATTGTGGATTGCTAAAAGTTGACTATGTCTGCTCGTTAACTGAACTGTGGGACAAACTCTTGAATTAACCTCTCACCGTTGTGCCTCAAACTCCACTTTTAATGTTGAAAGATTGGTTAAATATACGCAACCTTAACAACGTGTTAACACAACTAAAGTGCTTTCAAAGGATCCAAGCACAAATTCTTGTGTATATGTAGAAGTGCGGATAGTTTATTTATCTGTTAAGTTTTCAGCTGTCATCTTCCAAATTCAAATAGTAATTAGTCTGGCTAATTCAATTTTGGTGCAGGGTTATGCACAGCATCAATTGCTCTTTTCACGGAGCTGGACATAGTGCTGGAGATAATATCCATCGGCACACTCTTAGTATTCTACCTGGTGGCGAATGCTCTTATATACAGACGCTATGTAATCATGAGTACCTGCAATAATCCTCCATTGCACACCCTATTGTTCCTCTTCCTCCTTACAGCAACTTCCCTCGGCTTCTCATTATCTTGGAAGCTCGAACAGAGATGGTGGGGCCTATCAGTCGTCTTTGGTGCATCATGGATTACCATTACCTCGGTTTTTCACTACATGATGCCTTCAAGTTCAAGCCAACAGCAATCCCAGCTAGACTGGTCAGTACCGCTAATGCCGTGGCCTGCTGCTTTGTCTGTTTTCTTGAATGTTTTCCTGATGACCACCTTGAAAATCATGTCATTTCAAAGGTTTGGGATTTGGACTTGCTTGACAGTCTTGTTTTATGTACTCTATGGTGTTCACTCCACTTACCGAGTCGAAATGGAAACTGTGGGTGAGAATGGAGTGAGCTCAAACAACTTGGAACTGTCTCAAGAAAGTAAAATTGATATCCAACAACATTAAAAACCAACTTCTGTATGGGTACTGATTTTTGTCATGGTATTAACTCGATTTGAAACCGATCATCGGGGACTAATGTCGGTCATTACGTCGTAAATGCGACTATTACCATCTCAGAATACGATTAGGCCAAATCTAATGCTAT
The DNA here is from genome assembly GCA_009801015.1 of Silene noctiflora. Lineage (NCBI taxonomy): Eukaryota > Viridiplantae > Streptophyta > Magnoliopsida > Caryophyllales > Caryophyllaceae > Silene > Silene noctiflora. Next base: position 1,160,078 of record VHZZ01000004.1, read on the forward strand.
GTTCTTTGTGATATTTTTTAGATCATGAAAATCCTTATCCCCCCCTCCCCCCCCCAAATTAAGTTCTGTTATCGCGCATGGGTTGCACCCACACGGAGGAAAGAAAGTCTAATAATACGAGGCCTAGGCCCTAGTAGTAACTAATAAATACGAGAAAAAGAAACATATATCGGATGTACTACCTCATACTTTATTTGTTTTTGAAAATATATGTATTTTTTCTGAGCTTATTACCTCAAATTTTGTTTTTGAGTATGTGTATTTTTTTTTTGAGTTTATAAAATTTTATGTGTTAAATTTTAATTTTTTTTTTGTCAAAACTCAAATTTACCTAAGTTTATATGTAATGTTTTTGAGTTTTATTAATTTTTAAAACAAAACTCAAAATTTTTATTATAATGCTCAAAATCTATAAAATTGGTGGTAGTACATCGTAAACAGTATGGAAGTGTACAACAAAACAACTACTTCCTTAAAATTTGTAATTTATTTCAAGCACTCTTTAACTTACCACAAATTATTTTATTATAATAGGTAAGACTAACCAATAGAATAAGGCTCAACAAATTACTTATTAAAAATATGAAACAATACTTTTATTTTAATAACTTAATATTTAAATTAATAACTTACATATTTAATAATTTAAATATGTAAGTTTTCATTTATAAAGTAATAAAGTTATTAAAATAAAATAAAAAAAACTTAATATCTCAATGTTTTTGCTTGGGCTTTTCTCCTTTTGGGCCAGTCCTATGCTATAGGCCGATCCTATACATTTAATATAAAAAATTTTCGAAACCAATAATAATCCAACATTGAGCGATAATAAGACATCCAACCCCAAATTATTACAATACAAATAATATTTCAAGTCAATTATTCAGACTAATACATAAGAACAAGTCAACAACAACAACTACGACAACAACAACATTACCCTGCTGCCTCAATAACTTCCGCAAATAGCAAACTAGGGAGGATCGGAATAATTTTTTTTTTCTTTTTTTTTTTTTTTAATTTCCATTAATTCTAAAATGAGATATATCTTGACGTTCAATGCTTTGTTTATTGTCATAATTCTTCATTCTTGAAGCACGAAATTTACCCCAATTATATTCTCTATATTTTGCACAATTTTCTTCATTGATTAATTCCTCCAAAGGCTTCACATTAACATAATATGCTGGCCCAAATAATGATGCAATTGATAGCCTTTCCTTTTTTGCATTTGGCCTTACTCTATGCACCACACTATGATACTTGTCATTGCTCCAAACCTACATCAACACCATATTTTTACGACCGGTTAGTAAACGATGTTAACTTTGACCATTATTTTAGAATCGTCTTATAGTAATAGGACTGACCCAAAAGGAGAGAAGCCTAAAAATAACATTTAATTTTATTTTAACAACGTGATATTTTATGATAAAAACTAGCATATTTAAATATACAAGTTATTTAATATAAAATTTTAGGTTATTAAAATATTTTTTTTTGTTTTACAAGTCTATTAACTAATTTATTGAGGATTTTGGTTATTTGATTAAATAAAAAAGGATAATGATAAATACAGCCCAATAAGTCGTATTTAAGAAATTAAAAAAGGAAATAAATACTCAATACATGCATTAATTACATTGATTTATGTGTAATTTATTCTCTAATTTATAAATAAATGCCAAATTTGAAAGGGTATTAAATGTTTGGGCTTTTGGATTAAATGCCCAATTTAAAAAAACGAGTTATAAGTTAATTGTTTGGGCTTTTGGATTATGGGCCTATAAAACAATTTGTGTTTTGATTTTCTTTATAAAACTACGGAGTATGTAAATTTGAAAAATTAATTAATAAAAACCGATTTTGTTTGTAAATTAAATGACATGTTTTTATGTGGCAAGATCAAATCGGGTAAATATTTGATCAAGTTGAGTTAGAAAATACAACAGTATTAAAACTCATTTTTTTTTCTGATATGTTTTCCAACTTAAACCCGCACTAAACCAGATGTCGCGGACAAAAAAAAACTTTTATTAAATATGTTCAAAAAAAAAAAACATTAATGGAAAGTCCAATTCGAGTACTTGGATTAAACAAAAAAAAAAAAAAAAAAAAAAAAAAAAAAGATTTGACCTGAACAATGTCTCCAAGGTTAATAGTTAAAGCACCAGGGAGAGGTTTGAGGGCGATCCATTCAGAATCGGATCTACGTTGGAGTTCAAGACCTCCAATATCGTCTTGGGCGAGGACGGTCACACAACCGGTATCAGTGTGAGTTCCAGGACCGAGAACACGTTCCGGGTCCGGGCATGGTGCGTATTGGTGAAGTCGGACAGCAAGAGATGTGTCCTTGTGAAATTCTGTCAATCTATTTGCTGATAAGCCTAAGCTTAATGCTATCACCTCTAGTAATTTGATACCCAATTTCACTACTCCTCTTGCATATTCTTGAGCCGATTCCCTGTTTCAATTACGCGTTTTTAAGTACAAATTCTTGTTTAAGACGATATTAAAAAGCAATTTAAATAAAGCAAATAAAAAAAAAATGTGTGAGACGTCTTTAATTAAAACGGTCTTAAATAAGATCAGCTGGTATTTTAAGTGATTAAGTCCGTAATTAATCTGTTATTTAGATCCAATCTTTAGTCATTAGAAATACTTTGAGAACATTCATTAGCGAGACGGAAAAATCAGACGTCATCATCTGGTGATATTGAGTTTCAATATCACCCTTTCACACAAACAACAATAAAAATGTTCGACGTCATCATCTGGTGTATGAAAATGTTCGATTAAAAGTCTTTTTATAATCACAAATTCTTATTGAAGACGGGTATATCCGTCGTCAATGAAGATGGGTCGGATCCCCTCTTATAAGGAGCCAAGTGGGGGGCACCGGGGCAAGGGGAAGGGCAAGTGAGGGGGATTCAGCCCGTCTACATTAAAGACGGATATGCCCCATCTTCATTGAGACCAACTGAAAAATTTAATAGACTATATAGTGGAAAAATGAACTGTCAACTTATTATTTTTAACTTAATAATTGAAAATAAAGCTTTAATGTATACTGTCCGGCCACACGGTAGAAAAACCGTAGTAACTTAATTATGAATTTACGAACACTCATATAAGAATTTGTGTTAAACTAATCCCGAAAAAAACCAAGTAAATTTAAAAAAAAAAAAAAAATACTCCTTCCGTCCCAGTTAATTGTTTTTTTCTGGTTTTGACGCAAAATTTAAGGAAAGAGGAGGGGACGAGATCAATTACTAAATGACAAGTAGATCAAATTGAGACGAATTTGTGTTAAACTAATCCCGAAAAAAACCAAGTAAATTTAAAAAAAAAAAAATACTCCTTCCGTCCCAGTCAATTGTTTTTTTCTGGTTTTGACGCAAAATTTAAGGAAAGAGGAGGGGACGAGATCAATTACTAAATGACAAGTAGACCAAATTGAGACGAATTTGTGTTAAACTAATCCCGAAAAAAACCAAGTAAATTTAAAAAAAAAATACTCCTTCCGTGCCAGTCAATTGTTTTTTTCTGGTTTTGACGCAAAATTTAAGGAAAGAGGAGGGGACGAAATCAATTACTAAATGACAAGTAGATCAAATTGAGACGAATTTGTGTTAAACTAATCCCGAAAAAAACCAAGTAAATTTTAAAAAAAAAATACTCCTTCCGTCCCAGTCAATTGTTTTTTTCTGGTTTTGACGCAAAATTTAAGGAAAGAGGAGGGGACGGGATCAATTACTAAATGACAAGTGGATCAAATTGAGACGGGAATAGTAGGATGATACCTTAATTGAGGAGGATATTGAGGCCATTGATTAACAACTTGAAAAACATTTGAACCTTGTTTAGTAACAATAGATTCATTAACACTATACTCAAAAATTTGTTTCCATGTTTCATCAGAATAACCCATTGGATAATTCTCATTTCTTTTCACTTTCATTTTCTCGAGTTTCGAAAGAGCGAAAAATTCTCGAGCATTTTCCAGAATTTCAAGTGGAACTCCATGGTTAACTACTCTGAATAAGCCCCATTTCTCACAGGCTTCACCAACTTCAGATATAAGCTTAGTTAAATTTGAGTCGGTTATTTCGTCGTTGGTGTTGGGTAAGTGATCAAGTGAGGTAATTGAGGTTAAATCAATTGTTGGAATTCCATCTTCATAGGTAATTTTTGTGGGTTTTTGGGTAATTTCTGCCATTTTTGTTGAGGTTGTTAGAGTTTGTTAGGTAGAAATGTTGAATGAATTGAAGTGGTTTGGAGTTTTGGGGGTTGGTCCATATTTATACAATTAATTATGGGGTATTTCAATTAAAATAATGTGGAAGTACTCTATCCGTCTCGGAAATACCAGTTCGATAAATAAAAATAAATTAAAGTACCAAAAAAATTAAGAATAAATAAATCAAGATATAAATAATTATTTTATCAATAGAAAGAGTTATTTAAAAAAATAATGTCGAAGTACTCCATCTGTCTAGAAAACGATAAATAAAAATAAATCAAGATATAAATAATTATTTTATTTAAGAAAGAGTTATTTAACAACGCAAGGAATTAGGANAAAAAAAAAAAAAAAAAAAAAAAAAAAAAAAAAATTACCGCTCAAATGTTGAATATAACCTGAAAATGGAAGGTATTTTTTTTTTTTTAAATGATGAAATAAATGAAAAATATATTTTTTAATTATATACATAAAATACTCGATTTTGATGATATTATTTTTATGAAGTAATAAAAGAAAATTTTAAGAAATTCCCAAATTCTCATTGTAGACAGACACTTTTATTCTAAAGCTGAAGACGGATTGTGCCCCTCTCACAAAATGTAAGTGGATAGCGCAAGTGAGTGGGAAATGAATACCCCACTTGCCCTCCCACTTGCATTTTGAGAGAGGGCCGCTATCAGTCTTCAATTTTAAACGGATAGTAGCCGTCTACAATAAGATGAACCGTAAGAAATTACTCACTATGTCTCAACTATTTATTTATTTATATTAAAATACCTGTTAAAAATATAAAAGAGTTACTCTTATATAAGGCGGTTTACACTAATGTAGTCGTAAAACGTATTTATTAACAATCCTGTTAGTGGGTAAAGTGATCATTAAAAAATCCAATTTTATGATAAATTTGTGTAAAACCGTCATATACGTACGGAGTATATTTTAATTTAGCTTGCACAATATTGACTAGAGAGTATCATTACATAAGTCAACGGACATCATCGTTTGAATTGACCAAAAATAATTCCTTTTTGGCTTGCTTTGAAATCAATTGGTGTATGGAATTATTTGTCGTTTGTGAAAATAAAATATCAACGAATAATTCAACATTTCACAACAATTTAATACAAAGAATCGGATTTGTGACCGTCTTTTCAAAGAAACCTTCCACAGATCACAACAATTACGTACTCATTCTATTTTTATAAAATTAATTCTACTTTTTTTTTTTGTCACAATTTGATCTATTTTCACTTATTTACGTTAACACCTCTTTTTTCCAAGGTCTTTTATTGTCTTTTCGGTTTCAGTTCAGTTCTTCCATGATACCATGAATCATCATGAGATAAGAGGTAGTATTCATTATGATTTGAGTTCAAATCTCGTCGTTCAACATTCAATTTTGCTTTACAACAAATATCTGCTTATACTAAACAGTTATTGATTGAAGAGAAATTAAAAACGTAAAAGTTTCTCAGATAGTACGACCATTTATATTCAAAATTATTGATTGAAAGTACGAAATGTACTCACAAATTATATGATTGAAAGTATGAAGTACTTGTATATATATTAAATACCCCATATTTAAAATTTAAAACACCGAATATTATGATAATCAACCTCGATTCCAAAATCACAAATACAACTTAAATCCACTCTTTTTAATCCGATACATAACAAAATTAAATTGAACTTAATTGAATGAACTAAATAACCAAAATTAATTAATTTATATTCAACTTAAATACGATCAATAATTACAATAAACCATTTCTTAATTAATTTAATTGATCTGAACTAAACTAAATTACAATAAACCATTTCAAATTAAATTGAATTTAAGTCCGGGAAAAACACGATCTCAATCAAACAATTAGGGAAAGATTGAAAATGACTCGATTCAAATAATTATTTTTCCTACAATTGAATTCAAATTACTTTTTTTATACGTAGTAATATTTTGAAAATGAACAATTTTCGTATCCTTTCTTGTGCATTAAAAAAAAGTAAGAGTCTTTAGTCAAAATAAAATTTATTCCAAGGAAGCATGCATTCAAAGACAGTGAACAATGGTGTGCGTCGTCTTCATCTAGCTGAAATTAATGACTCATTTTGCTGACATTAAGTTTGATTTATTCAACGTAAAGTTAAGTTACGTCGTTTGGTTATCACTTGAAAAACTCGAGATTGGACTAAAGATGTCTTAGCCTAGTTATTAAGATAGAAGAATCGTGGACATCGGCGATTTTAGGATTTTATCATAGGGGTGCAAAAACTTAACAATGATTTCGGTGACATGAACTACAATTTAAACACAAAAATTCTTGGGATTAAAAAAAATAATAAAAAAATTGATCTAAATAATTCGAGTAGAAACAAAAAAATTTATAAGTATATAGCTCTTTCATGTGAAAAGAGTACGGTTTATAATATAATCCAAATAATTGTAATCCAATAATATGATATTTTTGTTTATGTTAATTAATTGCAATARATATTTGAGTACATATATTTAATATTTTATCATAAATATAATAAATAAGAGGATATTTGAAAGTCGCGGCATTATTAAAACTACAAGTTTAACTCTTGATTTCCTTAACATAAATTTTATATAAAAATTGATGAAATTACCAAAAAAATAACAAAAATAATACTCCCTCCTATTCCCGATAATTGTCCCATTTGGACAATGGCACGAAAATTAAGGAATGAAGTTAAATAATGAAATGTATTGTATAGGGGT
>VHZZ01000005.1:16459-26626 GCA_009801015.1 Silene noctiflora
AAAAAAAAAAAAAAAAAAAAAATCTAAGGTCTAACCCAAATATGAAAACAAACTTTCCTAACAAAGTTACTAATCGTCTTACTGAGGGTAAACGCCCTCTTTACGCCGTCGTTTTCAACTTCATTGATTCCCGTTTTTACAATGTCTTCGCCACTGTTGGTGGTAAAAGGTAACTTTTATTCACTTTCCAGAATTTTTACTGATCAATTTTACTACATGGGTGTTAGTTTGTTACCTTTTATTAGCTTAATTGTAATTTTTGAGGTTAATTGATTGTTCCCATGATTGATTATTGCTTTGCTGAGATTACTGAAGGGTTAGTGGGTTTTGATTTGTTTGTTAGTTAGAGTGAAATTGCATATAAAGTTGTGATCTTTAGTAGCGTACTTCCTCCGCCTCAATCAATTGTTTACCTTTTTTATTCTTTATGAGTAGTATTTTAATCAAAGGCAAACAAATGATTGAGACGGAGTGAGTAATTACGTATTTGGGTGATTAGATGATCATTGATGGTAGTTCACATTTTGGCAATAGGGTTTGATGAGTATTATACAACCCTATTTAATGTGTATATTTACCCCGACCTAGTCGTCTAGGCAGGATGCGCTTTTGAGGCATTGAGGTAATGTTGGTATTGTTATATCGTCCGTACTTTAGTAAAAACGAGAGAAGCCAAAATCCTCGAGTTCTTGAATTTGGTGGAGCCATTGGGTATTAGCCTTTGATGGGTGTTGTACAACCCTATTTAATGTGTGTATTTGCCCTAGCCTAGCCGTCTAGGCGGGAGCTGTTTTTGAGGTACTGAGGTAATGTTCGGGATTGCTATATCGGGTAGAGTTTAGTATAGCTATTGCATGTAGAAAATCAGCAAGCGATGTTTTTGTTTGATGAAAACCAAAATCCTCAACTTTTTTCCAGATAGATCCGAAATTCTTATAAATTAAATTGTATGCACTAAAATTACATGGTTATTTATAAAAGTATGCCTTACATTCACAAACTAAAATTACACGTACAGCATAAACCAAAATCATGTGTCTACCACTTCTGGTGATATATATTCAACATATACGGAGTACCACTTATTTAGTACAACGTACAAATGATACATATTCTTTACTTTAAGGAAAATAAGATATCGCCATCCAGGTTTGTAAATCCGTTGAAATGGGCTTACTCTATTTTAATTGTGGTAATGTTCTCTGTTGGAGATGCACCAGAACTTCCCTGAAAGTGGTAAAATTCAAATAAGACAATTAGAAGAGAAAAACAATGTATTTTATCATCGTAACTGCAACTCTGTATACCAAGATGGAAAAAAAAAATAACTAATTGTTTCTCACCTTCCTAAAAGCAGGCTATCTAAGAGTTAAAATATATGTTTTTGTAACATTTTCATACCTCTTCAAGCAACCGCATTCGATCAGGCTTTTCTCTATTTGCAGCAGCAGGAACCAACTTGACAATCAACCTATTTAGAATGGTCCGATTTGCTGAAACTCCAATAATTGAACACATGACGAAGATAACTATGGCTGCCCATAAGGCACTGTGTTTTATCATAGTGTAAATGCCAGCCATAAAGGCTAACAGAGTGCCATACAGAGACTGCATAAGTATGAACACACTTCGATCGACCAATAGCCGAGCCATGTCAGGTTCGGAAACCATAGACCAGATCAAGCAGAACAGCACCAGCATGGAAGTACACATAGCATATACATCAGCCAGTAAAAATACTATGAAGCCTACTCTCCTTGCAAGAATTGCTTCTCCAGTGGTACTGTCAAGACCGCCAGGAAGAGTGAATCCTGCTGCAAAAGTAATCGTCGCTAAAAGTGCAGCGACGACATAGAGGGTGTTTCTAATTTGATCCAAATTAGTTCCTGGTTGAATATATGATGTTTTCAAGTATGGGTTTACCTTGATTAACTTACACATTTTCTCCTGCAGGTTATTTCAAACATCATCATTTTTTATACAATACTCAGTATTTTTTTCCTCAAGAAATCACAGAAATTAAGTGGTTTAAACATACCCAGTCGTCATTTTCCTTACAAAGCCTGGCGAGTAAGTCCATGCTAGTCCTGCCATAATGGTCTGGAATGATCCGCTCGACCCCTTCATCAAGTAGTAGTACCTTAGCAAAGAGCTTATCCTTTCTCTCAATTGCACGGTGCAAAGGAGTAGCACCTTCATGATCAGTTGTGTTCTTCAACTCTGCTATCGACGGAATTTTGAGGAAATTAAGGTATTCTTTATAGGTGGGTAGTTTGATATGGTGTAATGGGGTGTCATTTTCTCGGCGACAGGCCTGTTGTAGGTCCTGACAATTGTCAATGAAGGCTAGAACAGCCGCGGTCTCTTCTCGTTTACAAGCTTCTATCCAATCAAACTCTTCCTTTTTTATAAGAGAAGGGTTGTTCAGCATATTTACTAGCCAAAGAGCATTTGATTGTTTGGCATAGTCAAGGGCCGTCTTTCCTGAATCATCTCGCAAGTTGATCAGCCACCAGTATTTCTCAAGCAACCTTCTGCCAGTTTTCTCTGCATTATTCATGGTGAACTTATCTTAATCAAATAATCAATCCCCAATTCCCAAACGAAACAGAAGACCGATGAACCATTTTTATACAGCCTGATCAGTCTAAAGTTACAGAATTGTACCTGGACAGGAGGATAAACCATGAAATATAGTGGCTCCATCATTGCGACGAAGCATTTGGAAACGAGGCTCATCAATTTTCATAATTGCATCCACAGCTCGAGCACAACCTGACCTGGCAGCGAGAAAGAAGGGACTTTCACCCTTATTGTTGCGAATCTTACAAGACATTGGATCAATAGATAAGATCTGTAATGCAAGTTCCTGATGTTTTGAAGTTGAATACAAGGCAATATGTAAAGGTGTGTTCCCATGAATGTTCTTTACTCTCCAAGGAGCGGATTCTACAGCCACTGACTCTTGGTTTTCACCCTCGGTTGCACTCACTTGTTGCTGATAACCACGTATCAAGATTTGTGCTAGTTCAGAATCCTTCTTCTTTGCAGCTATATGCAATGGAGTGTCAGACACCTTCTTTTCTTTCTCGGAAACCTTATGCTTAAATACTTTGGTTCTCGCTTCACCAACATCGCCACCTTCTAAAAGTAGCTTACATGGCCTTGCTTCCCCGTCCTCCGCCCATTTATGAAGTATTGTGAATCCTTTGTCATCAGTCTTGTCCAACCATTCTCCAAAATTTTTGAACAGCAACCTTAATACAACCTCTGTTTTTAACAAACTTTGGTTAGTCAGATCAGAAGCGAAGACTTATAGAGTACGTTTTGTTTTATTACGTAGTTTAGGTTTTAGTCTGGTGGTCAAGACATTAATAAAGAGTTTATTAAGTTTAGAAATCTTTGTTTTACATACGAGGAATTTATTTTATTCGAGTTTCATAGTTTTGTATCTTATCAAAATTGACAATTTTTATAGACGTATAATTTTTTTATTAATAAAAATTGATATAGCTGCTAAAAAAAAGTATTCGGAACTTAGGTCCTGGGTTCGAACCTCCTATTGCGATCATAGGACAAACATGTTTTGTTACTACTCCGTATCATACTATCATTGTATATTTGTATGTACTATCATCATCATATATATGACTGAGTCTCTCTGGATAATATATCTGTTTTAACATTAAAACAAGTCGAATAGTATCTACTTGTATGAATAAGACAAATATCTTGTTCTTTTGTAGACATAATTAAGTCGTCTTAAACTTGAGAGATATATATATATATAGTTTCATCTTAAACAAGAAATTGTGTTAGAATAACTAGTTTGTATATGTTACAGGGGCGTCTAATACCCTGGGCGATCACGGGCGGCGGAACCGGGCCTCTAGTTTTGGCCACCTAGTTTATAAGGTTTGGTAATAAAATTCAATACAAATTTTGACGTGTAGTACACTTGTATTCATATTTGGGGCCTCATTTTTGTGTGTTGCGTCGGGCCTCCATTTACTTTAAGACGCCCTCATATCTTATGAAGTATTATTGGTTGGTCTACACATTATAATATAACTACATACGTCACATGTATAGGGAATAAATTTGTTTTTAAACATTAGTTAAACTGAAAAAACCTTGTCATCATGGTTTAATTTTTCTTATTTATTAGGAATAGTTTTTGTTGTATACGTTGACTTTTTTACAGTTGATTTTTAACAAATGAACCAACAACAGTAGACAAACAAATAAACAAGTTTTATGCAAACAAATTAATTAACAACGATAAACCCTAAGGGTACGTGAGCGCGCAGATGGGTATGTGAGAGGGTGGTGTTGAGACTCGGTATCACTCGATGACGTCATGACGCCCTTATATTCTCAATTAAGGTCTAGATACGTAAGTACAAGGTCGGCGATGAAAATAGATATAAATATATATGGATATAAAGCATGAAAGAGTAGAGACCTGAGCAAACGGAGGCATAACTAAAAGGAGTCAAGACCTTCTTGGTACAGAAAATGGAAGACGGAGCAGAAGACGCTAAGGGAGACATCAAGATCATCTCGGAAACACCATTGAACCCGTTCTTAAGCGCATAGAAGAGCGGCGTGTTACCATTGTCATCAACAATGGTACAACTCGCAAACTCTGGATCCATTAACAATATCTCAATTGCACATTTCTCATTCTTGTTACTGATCTCATCCTCATCCTCATCCTCATTATCGTCTTTCATTGCCTGGTGCAATGCCGTCATATTCTCTAACGTCAATGCCAACCACGGCTTGACGAGACCATCCTCATCCTCATCCTCATCCTCATACGACAATGCTAATGACTCGTATATTTCTTTTATAAGCTTGACGATCTTGTAGCTATAGTTGCTCTTCACAGCAGCGGCATGGAGCGGGATCCAGTTGAAATCCTCGTCGACTTGGAAAAGAAGCTGTTTTAGAATATCTTTCGGTAATATATTCATAGCTCCCCTGATAAACTCCTCTCGGTTTCTCCATGCGGCCAAATGGAAAATGTTCCCACCAAGGCTGTCGTCTTCGCCTTTCGAGGCCTGAGTAAGGAAATACTCCAAGGGTTGTTTCGAAAATGCCTCCTTCAGGAAATCGACATCTCCGGTTGTAGCCGCCGCTTCCTTCAACGATGGATCCATTTACAACTCCGACAATTTGTTGTTGTTTTTTTTTTTTTTTTTTTTTTGTCAATTATTTGCATAATAATGCTCCTACACTATATACTAGGTTATTTGAACAACCAAGTACCAAACTCCTAATTCAATACTCCGTATATTGTTGCCGAGAAGCAACGATTACCACTTTTATAATCGTCTACAACGACACTTCTAATTGTTTTTTCACTACTTGCTAGTCATTTTTTTTTGTTTCTTGGTCGTGATAAACAAATATATCGTCGAATTATTGGGTAGTTTCCTCAGGTTCTGCATGCATGCGTGATATTTCTAGATCATTTAGTTTACAACTAGTATGAATCCCGTGCATTCATACACGGTATATATAGATAATTTACTTTATAATAATGTATTATTTATAGATTTTAAATTGACACATAATTAATTTTTTATATTTTAATATGAGAATAAAAAATGAAATGGAAAATTAAACAAAAAAATTGAGTAGATTCATGAAATATGCATTTTAATGAAACTTTTTTACCACATACTCTAATACTTTCAATTTATAAATTTTCTCAAATAGTTTTAATGAATTTTGTTTTCACGAAATTAATAATATCAGATAATATCAATTTATAGGTTTTTAATATACAAATTTTTAGATTTATATACCAGTTTTGTTTTAATATAATTAAATGAATATAATTAAGTTCAAAAAATATTATATGAATAAAAGAATAGATGGTATTAAAAGATAAATCATTTAATAAAAAAAACTTTATTTCCTTATTTAAGTAGATTTCTTTTGGAGGGAAAATATTTGAGAATTTTTATTCTCTTAGTATATATGACGATGCATTAGTTATAGATTTAAAACTGACACATTATTAATTTTTTATATGGTCAAAAAATTGAAATGAAAAACTAATCAAAAGAATTGAGTAAATTCATAAAATGTGTATTTTAAAGAGATTTTTTACCACGAAAAAAAAAATAATTTCAATTTATAAATTTTCTCAAATTGTTTTAAAGAATTTTTTTGTCACGAATTAATAATATTAGTTCATAATTTTTTTTATACGAATTACGTGATAATTTTTTTATATGAAACTAATAATATTAATTTATAGGGTTTTCATATACGAATTTTTAAATTTATATCAGTTTTGTTTTATTTTAATTAAAAGATTATAATGATAAAAAGATTATATATTAATTAAAAGATAATAATTTAATTAAAAATAAAGCCTTGTTTGCTTATTTAACGAGATTTCTTTTGGAGAGAAAACTATTGAAAATATCTACTCTTAGTATTAAGGAGGATGAGCGATATTCATAATATGGGTTCAAATCCCGGCAGCATCAAAATCGCTCTTATAACTTTTTTTACACAAAAAAATAGGATATTGTTTTTTCACATCTATTTTTTCATAACGTCCTGGTCGTTGATGACACATGAAAAGTTGAATTCACATTTCTGAATACGCATCAAACCTAATAAATCAATCTAGTCAAGACAAACTTGCGTTTAATATGAAAATGGACCTTCTCCCTATCAACAAATTCAACAATCTCCAAATTTCCTAATCAAATCAATTAAACTCAAATTTGAATATTTTAAATAGGCAAATAGTTACGAGTCACGCTACAATATAATTCTAAGCCACCGCCAAAACCACCCTAAAAAAAAGCATATTTTTTCACAACAAGAAAACAATACTCGGGCCGGGCGACTGAAAACAATCGTCAATATATACCAATTTGGCGACCGAAATTAGTCGGCCAAGATTAGTCGCAAGCCTTAATTGTCAAATGGAATTCGGGGGACAAATTTCAGTTGCCAAATTTGGCGACTGACTTATTAGTCGCTAATGACAATTGGCTGGCGATTGAAGGTAGTTGCCAAATTGGCGACAACCTGTGAAGTTAGCCAAAGTCAGCTACAACCATGGTTTCCCAACACCATCATGATACGAAAATTGCGCAGAAGCGGGTTTCAAAGAATAATGAACAATAATGAAAAAGGATATTCGCTTCGAAATATGTCTGGAAATCGAAACAATGGGATATTTGCTCGGGTTAGACCTATAACTYGAACAATGGTGAACTATAATCAAGACCTATTGATTATAACTCGAGTTAATGCTTGAAAACGCGTCAAACAATAACAATTTTGGAACGAACTTGTCGAACCGTGTTTACAATTGTAAACGAAAAACTCACTGTTTTTTATTTAATATATTATAATCTGACTAATACATTGACAACTCAGTCTTTATAGGACTAGAATAAGGTTGTCTTTCTGATCATACAAAATATCCTCTAAAGATATTATTTGCTAAAAATACGATAATAATAAATTGAGATACTAAACTTAACTAATAAGTTAAATAGTTAAATCTTATTCCTAAGAAAATTGTCATATTTAAATCTAATCTTGGAATTAATTTTATTTTAACTACGATATTATTTCCCTACTCGGCTGTACTTAATTAATTAATAAGTCATCATTAGGAATCGTATCATACCTCCTTTCTTCAAAAGAATCGTCTCGATTCTTAGAACCCTGGAATCCCCCGGGATCGAATACAATCCTAACAAATTCAGATGCAAAATTGGCGACGAAGAACAAAAAGTTATGTGTGTAAACCATTAATCTTGTCTTAAGCTCATCTTCGTCAATCTCCATTGATTTGCAACCATAGTAATCATCTATAACGCTCTTATGATACACGCGTACCGTACCCTTGTCGTCGTCGATTTACCCCCTTCTCTGCGACCACCCTGACCCCGTAGACATCAACCACGCTACCCTACCCAGACTCGCCGTCGACCACCATACCCACCATACTTCATATAAATTTGTGTCCTATCCATCCTACCCAACCGCTCCGCCGTCAACGCACCCTACCCACATCGTCGTCGACCCAACCACCTACTCTTATCTCTGTCGACGGTCGACTGGTGGGTCGGCTAGAGAGGCAAGATTTGTGGGTGAAAAGTGAAAGGGGTAGACTCGAAATAAAGCGTAAAAAAACGCAAGATTTAATAAAATTGTGCGCGTCCCAAATAAATTTGTATCCAAAACAAACCTAATTAAAACTCACTCTAACCGTTCTAACCCGAACGGTTACGACTTACGAGTCACACAAGCACCTGATTCAAATCCGCCATCAAAAACACCTTCAAAGCCAAATAATTATACCCAACAAATCCTGTTTTCGACAGTCGCCATCTGTAATTTATTCACCTGCAAAAATCATATAAAAATGGCGAAAATAGCAATAGGATGTGAACCAGTGGTTGGTTCACTAAATACACCAAAAAAGAAAGATTACAAAGTTACTAATCGTCTTACTGAGGGTAAACGCCCTCTATACGCCGTCGTTTTCAACTTCATTGATTCCCGTTTTTACAATGTTTTCGCCACTGTTGGTGGTAACCGGGTAACTTTTATTCACTTTTTCATATTTTTACTGTTCAATTTAACATGGGTTGTTACCTGTTTGAGCTCAATTGTAGATTTTTGAGGTTAATTGATTGTTACTGTGATTGATTAAGAGGTTAAATTGATTAAAGTTTTCATCTTTTGCAGTAATTAGGTGTATGAAATAATGGGTTTTGAGTTTTTTGTTAATCAATGTGAAATTGTATGTAAAGTTGCGATCTTTGATGTTGAATAATGGGTTAGATTGATTAAAGTTTTCATCTTTTGTAGTAATTAAGTGTTTGAAACAATGGGTTTTGAGTTGTTTTGATAGTTAGAGTGAAATTGTATTTATAGTTGTGATTTTGAGCGATATATTTGGTATTTGGGGGGATTGGAAGATCAATAGTAGTTCACAATTTGGGTAATAGGGTTTGATTGGGTGCTATAAAACCCTAGCTAATGTGTATATTTGCCGCGGCCTAGCCGTCTTGGCGGGAGCTGCTTTTGAGGCACTGAGGTGATGTTGGTATTGGTATATCGGGTATACTTTAGTATAGGCGTATAGCTATTGCATATAGGAAATAGAGCAATGGGTGTTTTTAGTTGTTGGGTTTTCCAATAAGAGCCAATATCCTGAAATCCTTGCATTGGTGGAGGCATCGGGTTTGTAAAAACAAGAACTTTGGACTTTTGGAGTAGTTCTTATCCTGAGAACATGTTTTTAATAGAGAGATAAAGAGGGGAAGTGTTTGGAGTGGATGCATTGTGTAACTCAAGCTGGCCAACCTGCGTAGATTGCGGGTTTAGTCTATATGGCTATTTCTAAAGGGGAGTAAGAATTTTACACTCTAGGAAATGACATTTACTGAGCTACCAGTGTCTGGTAGAGCTAACTTGTTTCTACTGTTTGTTGTGTTTAGGGATATTGAAAAGCGGATGTAATTTTGCTTGTTAGTTTAGTTGGGTGGCTAGCGGCTTTCTAATCTTTTCTTTCGTATTTTTAGGTGACGATTTATAGATGTCTAGAAGGTGGCACAATTGCAGTTCTACAATCATTCATTGATGAGGATGTAAGTAAAGTCATCCATCCTCTCAGCACATTTTTTTAATACTTGGTTGTTTCGCATCTTCTCCTTTATTATGTTGTAAAGATGTAAGCCAAAGGCTGTTGTGTGGAGCAGAAGGAGGAATCTTTCTATACTGTCAGCTGGGCTTGTGATGTGGACCGTACACCACTCCTTGTTGCTGGAGGAAGCAATGGCATTATACGTGTAATTGATGCTGCAAATGAGAAGATACACAAGGTATGTTTAGCAAGTCTTTTACTTGGCATCGTAAGGCTTTATGAACTGTGATATGATCAACATTTCAACCTAGTGCTACACTGTTGCAGTGTACGTAATAGTTTACCGTGATGAAGATTTATAACAGGGTGCCTGCGTTTTTGAGCAAATCGGTTTTCCTGGGGAGTGAGGCTGGGATGGAAGGGAATCTCATTTATTTTATTTGAGTTCTCCTAGTTTTCTTTTCTTTTTTTCCCCGAGCTTATATATTTCAATTGTTTCCTGTTAATGTTTGCAGAGTTACGTTGGT
>VHZZ01000005.1:52743-90971 GCA_009801015.1 Silene noctiflora
TTAATGAAAAAGGGCAGATGGTGCACTAAAATGAAAGTTCAGGGGTACCATGTGCACATTCTTAAAAGCAGGGGTACCACGTGAATTAAGCCAAATCTCAGAGGCACCACGTGAATTATCCCTTTATTTTATTTGATAAAGATATTTTAATCATACGTAAACAAAATTAGACATTAAATGCAAAATTATAACTAAGTTAATTGTCCCGTTGTAACGTACAGGTGGTCAAACTAGTTTTTATTTAAATGAAGTTAAAAGTTTAAGAATTTCATTTCCGGTGTACCGACTAAACAAGCAAGAAGGTAAACTCTACGTAAATTTTTATCAAGTTGCCATACAAAATTTCTTTAGGCCGTTGACTTTTGACTACGTTTGGGTCAACGTACCTCTTTCCTTGTTTTTTCTCTTAAATCTACTGAAATTTCATGTCTTTTTCTGTGTATATTATCATTCAACAAGGAAACACTCTTTCTTGTGTCATACCAACAAGTAATAGAAAGAGTAGTGGCGGATTTAGGGAAGCTCGTCCCTGCTGCCCAAGAAAAAAATCGAAAATTTTAGTTAAAATTTTCGAATTTTTTCAAAATTATATTATGACATTACTTGTTCGCCCCTGCTGAAACTTTCTCCCCATAATCGTAAATCCGGGCTCTGCTGCTGAGAATGAGTAGGTTTAGAAACGATCGTCATTCATCTGACTAGTCGACACATTTGAACTAATTAAAAACCTTCGATTTTTTTTTAAAGTTACTATTGTTCATTTGTATAATTGTCCGCTAATTTCGAATCCTTGTTCCGTCAGGCCTACTCGGCACTACATCATCAATTTGACCAAGTGTTTGGACGTGTCATTTCTGTATATTATTATGCTAGTTGTTATCCTCCATTAATATTTACCCATTCTTGTGAATTTACTCCAAGAAAAATCTAATTAAATTAAAAAATTAAACTAAAAATGGAAAATGATGAAACCCTTTTGCTCCATATAGCAGCTCGTTATGGAGACATGGATTACCTTAGACAAGCTTTAGTTACTCAACCCGTCGAGGAGTTCTTCACTCTGTCTCCGACCGACGACGGCCACTACAACATCATCCATGTCGCGGTGTTATGTCTACAACAAGAATTCATAAGAGAATTACTCAACAAATTGCCACCTTGGGCCGTACACCACCTCATTTCGCAACAAGACACCACCGAATTTAAAATAAACGCGGTGCACTATGCTGCTTTACGAGGTGATGTCGAGATTCTTAGGCTACTACTCAACTTCTACGGGTCCTCACCCTCGTCCTCGTCCTCAGACGTGTCCATTGAAAAGCCGTGGCTAGCCTTGGATGCGCAGGGGAGCACGCCGTTACTAAGGGCTCTTGAACAAGGGAAAGAAGAGTGTGCATTGGAAATAATGTCTATGGATATGGAAGTGCTTTGTAATATGGTGAATGATAAAGGGACTAGCCCTCTTCTTGAGGCGGTTCGATGTCGGTGTCCGAAAGTTGCTGTGAAAATATTAACGTCCGGTCATGGTTATAGTACTAGTGGTGATGATGGCCGGTTAACACCCCTTGATCTTGCACCCAATTCCACAGGTTTGTACGTTTTCTTGTGTGAACGCATATTTATATTAGATGGTTGACCATACGACCAGGGGCGGATCTTGAAATAAAAAATAAAGGCGAACACTTAATGTGTCGTATGTAAATACTTACATTCAACCACCGAGTCTGCCTAAATATTACTCCGTATCAGCTAACTGAGTTGTATTTGTGATCTGCAGAAGAAGTTTGCAGTCTGCTGCTAGAGAAGCACCCTGAAATGCTAAAAAAAGTTGATGAATTCGGTATAACCTTGCTCCATGTATGGGTGAGGATAGGCTATGTTTGGGCATTCCAGCTACTTATAGAGCGCCAAGAGCGGGAAGCAACGTCTGTTTGGAGAAAAGATTATATTGACCTTCTATGTGCGCCCGAGGTTGGAGGAAACAACCCTTTACATGTGGCAGCCACCCTATTCAATGATGAAACAGTCGAGGTTGTGCAGCTTCTCGTAGAGGCTTATATTAAGGCGTATGAGATAGAAAAGGGAGAGATTCTTCGGATAAGCCCTTGGAGACGAGAAAATGTTAAGGGAGAGACGCCTCTAATGAAAGCCTTGATCAATCGAAATGAAGAACTTGCACTTTACTTCTTGACATTGGATTTGGAGAGTTTGGTTTTGTATGAATCCAGGAGTGTTCTGTATTGTGCCGTATCTCATGGATGCGGTCGTGCAGTAGAAAAGATGTTAATGTCTATTGATCCTTCAACTTTCAAGCATAAAAGTTGGCTTACCAGGAATGATGATGATAATGGCCAGAATGTCCTGCATGCTGCTCCGAATTGTACAGGTAACATATTACTTTTCTTCTGTTCTTATAACCCGTATTTTACAAGGTACGAGAAAAGAACAATGATACAGCGTCACTGGATCGTACAAAAATTCTGTATCACCTAATCACCTTCTCATATGCATTATGTCGACTGCACAGAACCTGCAAATAATGCAGGATAAAAGAAATTTACTAAAAACTACCAAACGAGATTATTTTCTGTTTTAGACGTTAAATGACGATTATTAGGGAATACCTTCCAATTTTAATGTAATCTAATAAAATGGACTTGATTCTACAGAGAGAACAGCCAATTTGTTACTGGATATACTACCATGGCTGATCAACGAGCCTGACGTAAATGGAAAGAGACCTATTGATACCGCATCAGAAGTTGGAACAGCGTGGCTCATAGAATTGTTTCTGAAGAAAAACCCTTCCTCAATCAGTAGTGCACCTTATGCTTGGACTTATGCTTGTAAAAATGGTCATTTAGCGGCTATTGATGCCTTCATTAACCACTGTCCGGACTTCAGAAAACTGTGTCTTGAACTGAGAGACACCCCATTGCACTACATCAAATTTCGAGCTTACAGAGAGTACAAGGAGTTTATAGCAATTCCGATGATTGAAGAGATGAGAAATGTTGTTGATTTCAAAGGTGCAACACCTTTGCATCGTGCCATAGGCCGCAAGGACATAATCTTCACTGAAGTACTGCTAGCTACTGACAGGGTGGATAGAAGCATCAGGGATAAAAAGGGTAAAACTGCCGTAGATTTGCTAGTAGAGATATGCAACCAAGACAGCGAATGGGTATGTCAACCTCTACCAAACATGTTAGCTCTTATTCATGAGAAATCGGATGCACATAGTCTAGCTCATGTGTTAGAAAAACATGTTATGCTTAAAGTTAAATTTATTACTCTTCTATAGACGATCTTACATGTGAGACCAACCAAAATCTTAAATAATGGTTTATTCGCATATATTAACTTGTCTCATATAAGTTCCATAAAAATTACTGCAGGATGCAATGTGCAAACGCGTTGGTATAAACCCTCGATTAAGGACAACATACATTCAACCGACTAATCTCAATTTAGGAAGAGCTACAAACCAACCCTCTGCCTCTTCTCCTGGAGAAATGCGAAGCACATTATCAGTAGTAGCAGCGCTTCTTGCAACCCTCACATTCGCTGCAGGGTTCACGCTTCCAGGCGGGTTCAACAATGATACAGGAATTGCCACATTATCCGGAAAGGGAGCATTCATAGTGTTCATCCTAGCAGACACATACGCTATGTGTTGTGCCATGTTTGTGCTCTTCTGCCTCATCTGGTCTATGGTTTGCGACAGTGACAAGTCTCTCCTTCTCATTGATCGCAGTGTGCTCGTACTTATGCAATCCCTTTATGGAACCCTGCTTGCGTTTATGACAGGAGTGTATACAGTCATAGCACACAAGTCCTTATGGGCAGCCATTCTTGTGTTTGTGATGTGCTCTCTCGTCGCGATTTCGGCCAACAGGACTATCTTGTATAAGCTGCTTGATAAGTTAGTTCCTTCAGCTGACAGGAAAGTCCATAATCATGTCCGATCCTTGGAAGAGGTAATGTGTTTTTATTAGCAGCATTTTTAATAGATGTGGTCATATGACTTGGAAAACAGGTCAATGAGTCTGGTTTCAGGTCGGTTTATTTCAGGTTCGAGTCATTCAAAATTTAAATTAGTGGTTACTTGGTTTGCTTCTGTTATAACATAAAGCCTACAATATTTTTCAGGGGCATCACTTACAACATACATATACCGAGATGAAAATCGAATGACAAATGGCTGAATCCACAACTGGAAACGAGATAGTATGGACGGTGTAAACGCGTACTTAATACTCCCTACATAGTTTTTTCTCGGTTTACAATTTCTACAACTTTATATCTAAATCCGCTATATATTATGTTTCCCGTCAACTTTTTTCTTTCCTTACGTTTTAGTTTTCTCGGTCATTGAAGGTTTCTCACAACAGTCACAAGTCACAAGTCACAAGTAACAACCACGGATACTTCATGGAACGGATTCATCATTCACGCCGCTAGTCATAAGTTCGATATGATCCTAGTCCTGATTTTTGTCATGCTTAAGACTAGATGAATTCTTATGGACCGATATCATCAACGTTGGCCACATAAGGAAATCTCCGATCTAAAGTGATTAAATTAAACAAACAATAATTCGGTGACACCCTATCATTATATTCCTCGAAAGATAATCACTAATAATGTCAAAAAGAAAATCGCCACGGATTAATAGACCTTTGAGTTGAGATACCACAACACGTAGAAAGTGCAAACAAAACTCAAGAGACGTGTGAAGAGGTTTCTTTTTATTTATCGTTTGGCAGCTCAGTTCAGTTCAGCTCAGCTCAGATCTATTCGCAATTCAGTTCAGTTCGGTTTAGTTTATCTCTTAAAAATTAAGGCCTTATTCTTTTGGACTTAATTTCAGTTCATTTCAGTTCAGTTCTATTCAATTCAAGTTTAGTTCAGCTTCATTCAGTTCAGCTCAGCACCATTAAGTCCCGTTCAATTCAGTTTAGACGGTTTCAGTCCAAAAGAACAAGGTCACTCTTACTTCAGCTCCCGGGTAATCTTTGCGCTTTTTATTATCGATATCCATTTCTCTTAAAACCATTGTAACCGTAAAATGGATCCAAAACTATACTTTGTATAGTACTCCGTATTTATACTTCTTATTACGGAGTACTAACCAACCGGGTATATGAATTGCTTTAAATCCATTTCAGGCTTTTAACATCTCAAATTAGGATTTAATTTTTTTTTTATTTTTTTTCTGATTTAGGTGTTCCATTAACTACAATATTTATATTTTCTATAAGACGATTTTACACAAATATTAATATAAATAACTAGTTAACTGACTTAAATATACCTAAAGTAACTACTTATTTTTTGGTTTTAAATGTCAAACGGTTTTACATAAGACTTTCTCATTATTAAAAGACTTTTCTTTAACTGTTTATATATGTCATTATGTGTATTTCTTCATTTTACCAAAAATGTCGTAATTTAGTAGTTAAGAAAAAAGTATAATAAACAATAGGTCCCAAGTTCGACTCCTTCCACCCCCATTAATGCACACTGCCCTTATGGCTCATTTCAAAAAAAAAAAAAAAAAAAAAAAAAAAAAAAAAAAAAGGTGGAAGTGTATATGGGTATTTCCTCACTTTTTTTCTTTTATTATTAACCATCATTTTACTTATCAATACGCGTCAAAATAAAAAAAAGTTGGAAGTTGGAAGCGATTATTTTATACTTTGTGCGTACCAATTTCATCGTTAAACACAAACATATAAACCATTTTATTTATTTTGATAATCAACTTATCACGCATCATTTTACTTTCATTTTTCAAACAATAAAATGTTCTAATAATAAATTTATTTTGAAACCGTTTCGCCCCATATTAATATTCCATTATTCCAATATAATTTAGATATGGATTAGTTTATTAAGAGGTGAGACAGAAAGAGACGTAAACGGTGAGATTTTAATAATATTCAAAACCCAAAATTGCACTCCATTTTTTCTTCAATTATCTCATCATTCTTACTCCATCTTCTTCAATCTTTCTCTCCACTACTTTCCTCTCTTATAGGTTGCCTAAATTTCACCACCTTTATCCAATCTTTCTATCTACCCTTTTAATTTCTTGATTTTGATTTAACTACATATAATTAGTCCTGTAAATAAGCAGATTAAATTGATTTTTTTATCTTGGTTTTTAAAAATTCTGACTTTTTAGGGTTTTAATTTGTTGAAGTTTCAATCTTTTGTTATTGGGTTCAAGAAAATTGTGTTTTAATGTTACTTACTTGATCAATTAATTGATTGTTTTTCTGGGTTTTTTAAAAATTCTGACTTTTTAGGGTTTTAATTAGTTTTTTTGTACCAAAAACTTGTTAAAGATAATCTTTAGTTAATGGGTTCAAGAAATTTGTGTTGTGTTGTTAAATACTTGATTAATTAGTAAAAGGGTGTGAAAAAATTGAGGATTTTTAGAGAAATCATGGGTTGATTTCTTGAATTTGTGATCAAGAAGTTAATGATTGAATTGGGGGAATTGAATTGGAGAAAATTCATTAAGAATAATTGAAAAAGATTGGATTTTCCTGTGGTTTTTGTCTTTTGGAAGGTACTTATGTATAATGAAGGGCAAAAACCGGCAAACGGGTTCTTACCGAGCTCGTTCCGGGCGATATCGGGTTATCTGAGGATTGTATCCTCTGGTGCTTCTACTGTTGCGTCTGGTGTTCGGTCAGCTGCTCACTCAATTGCAGCTGATAAGGGGGATAATGATGCTACTAGTGATCAGGTTCGGGTTTATATTCCCTCCGCCTCAGTCATTTGTTTATTTTTTACAGTTTTCCATGTCGCTTTTGGTTTCGTATAGTTGAATATATGTTGTAACTTGAGTGTAGTTTAGTATTAGGTTGTTGTAAGAGTGATTTAGTTATATTGACATTGCATATTTGGAGATTCTGTTGACATTGCATATTTGGAGATTTTGTTGGTTGAGAATTGTGTTCTTGAAGTGTTTGTTTGAGGTACAAATGATTCAAGTGAGGGGTTATAGTAAGAGTAAAATGGTTATCAAGTTTGTTGTATGCTACTCATTTCGTTCAAGCTATTCCATACATTTGATTAAAATACACCTCACATATATTGAATGAACGTTTGGAGTTGTCTTGAACGGGGGGAGTAGTATTGATGATGTAGTTGTCATTTAGACATTACAGAATATGATATTGTGTAAATGGTAACTATATTTGGTTGAGTTGATATGGTGTTGTGGACTTCTATGGAAAGGTAATCTTGTACATGAAGTCATGAAAGATGGAATTGGTTTAGATTGGATTTGGGATCTTTGAGGAATGAGAAATGTTATTGAACAATCGGCTTTATGTTTTGTGTAATTTCGAGTCAAAGCCCAAGAGCTTGTTGAAACTTAAGTTTCCTGTGAATGGAAATGGTGATGTTGGCTAGGGTCCAAGGACGAAGCTTCTAACCGGTGTTTAGAGATGATTGCAAGTAAGGGCATGGGTTTAGTTGTTATTATTATATGCAATTTATAAGGTGCTGCTAACAGGATTTTCTCTGGACTGTTGTGTTGCTTTCTTGACTTAAAAGTTACAAGGGTTGAGGGTTATTTGAATGGATTTGAAGGTTTCTGCCACCATTAAGTTGCAACTATTCTACTACGAGTTCATCTTTTTGTTGCTCCTGGTTTCACGTCCCACGGAAGTTTTTTTGGATACTGAGGATCACGAAGGATTTATTGAGTTTTTGGGTGTCTCTTATTTGTGAGGCGATGACATATGTTGATTTGCTGCTTGATTCCTTTGTTCTTTGGATTTTGGGCAACATTCCACAGGCTCCTTAAAGAATGGCCAACACAAGTACAATACGGGATTGATACTAAGCTTCCTCAAATCATGAGTATGTGTTTGAAACACAAACATTGTTTTATAGATGACCATGTGAAACAAAGTTGACAGTATGTGCTCCCCCAAATCACATTTCATCTTAGATCTCTGCCTCTCTGGACTGCTAGCCTGATCGGAAATGTTGTCTCTTTGAGCTTTGCCTTCATTTAGGACAGTGCTAGTCTGCTCTCACATTTTGTCCCAAACTTGCCACTGGGGGTTGCGTGTTATCTTAATATTTTATTTGATACAGATTACTCAGTGATGTTTTTAGCTATGGAGGAATGAAGGATGGCTCACTATGGTGGTTTTATATCCATAAGCCCTATGGTACTTGATTTGACTTGTATATAGATATAGAGGGGAGGATTTGCTCCTGTATTAAATATGAGCTTAAGTTACTGGCTTGTGCAGATACTGATAAAACATTGTTAATTGATAATAACCACCTTTGATAGCGTTGACTTCAAAAACCGTAGAAATTGTGTATATTTGATGTAATTTATGATGTCAAAGTCTTTAAGAAATAGCTTTATTTTCTGTAATGTGGTATGTGAGTACTGCATTTGGTGATCTAGGTGCTAATTTCTGAATGGTCTAGAGTTTATGGAGTTTACTCTCTATTTCTATTTTTTGATTTTTTGCATTAGTAATACCTTATTGTGACGGTAGTGGAATTCATCTTCGTGCTTTCATTAGGGATTGCGTCCACTGTCATTTTTTCTTATCTGTCACCAATCTTTGACATCTTTTCTCAAGCTGAATAGCTTTACCATGATTTGTTTTTTCTTCCTCTGGGATAAGGACTTCATTAAAATTTATTGACACTTACGAAGGTGCTATGGGCTGGATTCGATAAGGTGGAAGTTGAGAGAGATTTCACTCGGCAGGTCTTGCTATTAGGCTACCGATCTGGTTTTCAGGTATGGGACGTGGAGGATGCACAAAATATCCGTGAGCTGGTTTCTAGATATGATGGTCCTGCTTCTTTTCTGCAAATGCTCCCAAAGCCATCATCCACTCTAGTTCGCGAGGACAAATTTTCTGACAGTCGTCCTCTGCTGGTAGTTTATACAGATGGATCTTTCCTGAAGGATGTGAAAGGCGCTTATCAGAATGGAAACATTTCTAAGATCCATGATTCTGACTCTGGGCTCTGTGGCCCATCAACTGTACGATTTTATTCTCTGGCGTCTCATTCCGATGTACGTGTGTTGAAGTTCAGATCGGCTGTCTATTCGGTTAGATGCAGTTCTCGGGTTATTGCTGTTTCTCAGGCAGCTCAGGTATTTGTTATTCACGTGTTGAGATTTCCATGTAACATATTTCATTTACACAATTGAATTTAAAAGCATCATATTTTAATATGTGCTGAGAATTCCATGTCACATATCTCATTCACACAATTTAATTTAAAGGCATGATATTATAAATTGAGGTAATTTTGTGTTTATAACTTAATATTGTAAAAATATGATTCTCTAATCATTCTTCCATATAAAGATTTATTAAGACGAATTTTGAAGCTCGTTATGCTTTGTTTTGTTTGGTAAAATAATTATACTCCGAGAGGTCAAATATGGTGCAAAAAGGGGATTGATTATACAATTTTCTGAAAGTTCAGGTCATCTTACTGTTAACTCCTTTAAAACTAGTCTGATTATTTAATGATATCCAGTCTTTTTTGCTCTTAGGTACACTGTTTCAATGCTGCTACTTTGGAAAGGGAATATACCATTCTCACCAACCCAATTGCTACTACCAATCCCGGTTCCGAAGGAGTAGGATATGGACCGCTTGCTCTTGGTCCCAGATGGCTGGCATATAGTGGAAGTCCTGTTGGTGTCTCAGATGCTGTTTCTGTTAGTCCACAGCAATTAACCACGTCAGCAACTTTCTCGAGTCCTGGTTCAAATGGCAGCCGTGTTGCTCTTTATGCAAAGGAGTCGAGCAAGCATCTTGCTTCCGGAATAGCTACCCTTGGAGACAAAGGGTATAAGAAGCTGTCTAGATATTGCTCCGATCTGCGGCCTGGTGCTACTTACATCGTCCAATCTGGAGGTAATGGAGGGAGATCCAATGGCTCTATCAACAGTCATCTGTCTCACACAGATAGCATTGGAATGGTGAGCATCTTTTGCTTTCAATTATTCTTTTAACATTTTCAGTTTTTTCCTGTATTATGTAAACTCACTTTTCAGCTAAAGGTGTGTATGATGATTGTGACTGTTATTGCTTTGGTATTGGCTATCTATACAAATCTTTCTTCCCGCCTTCTCTCTTGTGGTTTCTGTCTCTTCTTCTAGTACGATTTGGATTTGGATTTCAAGTGAGCACTCTGTCAGTTGATCTTCTATAGTCATATGTTGTAGGTCTGATTAATACCCTTTCTTGTTATATCATACAGCTCTCTGCCGTCTAAATGTCGATCATTTTGCACTCTCAGGTCATTGTGAAAGATGTTGTAACAAAAGCTGTGATTGCACAATTTCGGGCGCACAAAAACCATATCTCAGCATTATGTTTTGATCCCAGTGGTACACTTTTGGTGACTGCTTCAGTTCAGGGTCATAGCATCAATGTTTTTCGTATATTGCCTGTACTCCCTGGAGCTTCCTCCGAG
Source organism: Silene noctiflora (assembly GCA_009801015.1). Classification (NCBI taxonomy): domain Eukaryota; kingdom Viridiplantae; phylum Streptophyta; class Magnoliopsida; order Caryophyllales; family Caryophyllaceae; genus Silene; species Silene noctiflora. Next base: position 63,238 of record VHZZ01000005.1, read on the forward strand.
TCTGATACCAGTAAATCCTACGTTCATCTCTACAAACTCCAACGTGGTCTTACAAATGCGGTGAGGTTATTATCCTTGGTAGTTGTACTATTCTGGACTCTGGAGTCATACTGCTACTATTCTTCATATTACCCTCTTAACTTTGTTGTCATTTGACTCTCCAACATGGTTGTGACGTCTTGACTCCGCATTTTAAAAAACACGAGGCTCTAAAATAGCTGAGTCTGATATTTAGACACGCACTAGTGCTGGATACATGTAACCTGAGTAACATAGTCGTAATCACTCTTGCTACAAGGGGTGTAATTTGTCATCTTTCTGCTGTTTACCCACATTTTTCCTTTCCTCGTTTGTCAGATTATACAAGACATAACTTTCAGCGACGATAGCCGATGGGTCATGATAAGTTCTTCCAGGGGCACAAATCATTTGTTTGCTATTTCTCCATTTGGTGGACCTGTGAATCTCCCATTTGCAGATGACAGTAATGGACCGGGTTTCACAAGCAACCCAGCTGTTCGATGGTTGCCTAAACCTATTGGTCAGATGTCTAATGACAGGACCCACCTCTCATCCGGGCCTCCGATCACGCTGTCCGTTGTTAGCCGGATAAGGAATGGAACCAACGGTTGGAGAGGCACTGTAAACAATGCCGCAGCTGTCGCAACAGGCAAGAACAGTTCTTTGTCTGGTGCTATAGCTGCAACTTTTCGTGTATGTGAAGATAATGATATTAACTCTTTGAAGCCAAGGTATAATCTGCTAGTGTTCACTCCTGCCGGTTGCTTGATCCAGTATGCATTAAGAGTCTCCCTTGGTCTAGACACTGAAGTATCATCTCTTGGTCCTGGAAATGATTCAAAATTAGTTGTCGAGGCCACACAGAAGTGGAACATATGTCAGAAACGGAGGGAACGAGATGATAATTGTGATATATACGGTGAAAACGGTAGTTTAGAGTCTAAAAAAATATTTGGTGAAGGGACTAAAAATCTTAATGGTGCCTATCTCAATGGAAGACGTATACCCACTGGCTGCCCTGAAGAAAGAAATCATTTTTATATTTCACAAGCTGAGTTGCAAATGCACGAACAGCAAGTACCACTTTGGGCCAAATCACAGGTATTGGAAATATTTCTTGGTGCCCAGACCACTTATTATGTTTACCTTGACTTTTTATTATGTTTCACTCCCCATTTGCTTTTCACTTCTCTTTTGTTATATTTTCGTATTTTGGGGTGTGCGATCACCCGTGGATTAAGGCTCTGATGTTGTTGCTCAGACCACTTAGTCTCCGGCCGGTTATGTTATAAGTCCATTATAATTTATGCAGATTTACTTCCACACGATGATGTTCAATGGTACCAAACTAGATGTAGAACATGCTTCAGGGGAAATTGAGATTGAAAGAATTTCCAGCTGTGCTATTGAAGCAAGACGCAAGAATTTGGTCCCTGTTTTTTATCATCTGGACAGTCCCAAGTCAGCAATAGCAAGGTATTTCCTTGATCTCTTGTTTATAACTGTTTACCAATGCTACTAGAGGAGGCAAATGGGTCAATTAGGGTCGGGTCATTTAGGGTTTGTCACACATTCCGTTTCGGATCAGGTCATTTTGGGTTTCAGGACAGTTTAATTGCTCCTCTTATCGAAATGAACAGTTTCTTGTACTGATGTTGGTTAGCTTTTACTTGCTCAGTGTTGGCACTCCAGATGGCAAGGTTGAGTCACAGCTGTTGCATCAAAGATCAAGCGTTTCACGAAATGGTCATCTTCATAAAAATGCCAATGCTCTTGAGTTGCCGACTGAAAATGGTGCTGAACTCCATAGTGAGATGGGAGAAGGCATTGATGGTGTACTGAAGCTTGCAAATAAAACCGTAGGCAATGTATATACTAATGACAGCCCTAAATGGAAACCAGAGCTTCAGATTGTAAATAGCAGAGATAAAGCACACTTGAAAATGGAGGCCAACCTCAACTTCGTAAATAGTCGCAATGAAGACATGAGAAAGGAGAACCAGCTTGAAGATGAACTTAATGAGTTTGATTAAAGGTAATTTTGCTGCTTTAGTTGTTTCATTCTTTCTGCATTCTTGCTATCAAAATTTGTTGCACTGGTTTAGCTGGTAAAGTTATCGAGTTGTGGCACTCATGAGTCATGACTTGTTCTAAATCTCTCAACATCAAACCTGCAAAATTCTTGGATTCTAGGTTGTGAAGAGGGTCATTCTATTTGTTTGGACGGAATCACGTGAATGGTGAATGAAAAGTAGGTTGGTTTGCCACCCCAACAGAAACTTAGAAAGTGAAGTCCCAAATATTTAGACACCCAAGTCTATACCTCCCTAAAACACCTGATGACGATACGAACAAAACAGAAGGACCCATGTCCACAGGTAGCGATGCATGTGTGCCAGTGGCGGTTTTCTTTCAACCAAGCTATTTGCTTTCTGAATATGAAACACACAGTTACCTCGTAGTATCATCCTAAGTAGGACTCTTAGCAAATAAGCAACTTAATATCCAAAGTTATTGCCAGTTTCCAAGTCCAACCTTGTTCACGTTGACGGTTTCATACCATGATTTGTGAAGTGTAGTAGTTTTTAGCTGTTCAAAATGCGCTAAATATTTATGATGGTGTTGGTTATGTTTCAATCTCTCAAATTTCTCGCTTCCTAAATTATTTTGCAGGTATTGGCATTCTTTTATTCGTGTGGTGCTTGTGAACTAAAGTGTGATGTCTATATTTTCGGTGGAATATGTAAAGAAAAATGAGGCTTAATGGTAAGAATCTGCTGGGACCAATAGCCCCATTGATATCTTTTGTGATGTTTCTTCTATTGAATTTGTATATAATAGTTGTGAGTTTATCTAATAAAGTAGTTAGTTGAACTCTGTAAATATTAGCTGCTATAACTCGGTGTCTCGGTCTCTTCTGCAAACATTTTGCTTGTGAATTTGTTCCAGCCTGATTCGTGGAGCCATCTTTGTTCATGGTTCGAGAACTAACTGTAATTGAAGAAATCATGTTGTTTGATACTCTACTTTATCTTGGTCGGTTAGTCGCAACTGAACTTACTCGCTATTCATCGTCAAATGTGGGATGCTTTGTTTTGGAGAGACGTATACTTTGAAAATTGAAACTGAATACAATCTGGTTGTGAAAATGGCTGTTCGAAAACACCATGAAAATACCGGTCTTGTTTATCGACTGAGTTATACGTTATATAAGAACTTAAGATATAATTCGCCTGTTCCGGTTTTTGAACTTGTATTTGATACTCTTTGTATACACAGCACATTTATTCTGTTGTCTAAAACCATAATTAAGCATATCTTATTCAGCGCGATAAAAGCCCGAACAATTAACTTGATTTCTTCCCTGTTACATTGGAAACTAAATCTTTCAAAAATTTAGCAGACTTAGTGATGGGCGAATTAACTGCCATCAAATTGTACAAAACATTCTCAACTTCAATAATCGATGGTCGAGTTTTGAATCTCGAAACAACCTTCAATCGATTCCCGTCTTCTTCTTCAACTAACACATTCCAATTCTCTCCGCTCACAACACCGTCTCTAACAAACTTAAAAACCACCCCTTTTCGCTTACTCAACAACCCTCTAACTTCCAACCCTAAAAACGCGTATATAACATCAAACGAGCCAACAAATTTACTCGAATCACCAAACCCTTCCTCGTCCTCAAATGCCCATTTGGGGTTGAACAACACCAAAGGCCTTGGATCAAGATTATTACCAACTAACTTCATTACCGTTAGTTGAGAAGAATTTGGCGCCAAAAACACTGCCACGTCAGCAGAACTCAAAATTCTGTTATCAACTGTCATAACAGAATTTAACTCCACATGTTCAATTCCTCCATCTGACATCCCTTGGAAAGCCTTAATTCCGATTCCCAATGCAGTAGAATTCGGCCATACGAGCAACATTTTAACGGTCGACCCTTTTCTCTTCACTTGATTATTCCCAAATATCTCGAACGCAAGTTGAGCAAGCGATTCAGGAGAATCATCTATAACAGGTATTTCTACTCGAAACCGTGCTTGTTTTTGTTTCTTAATTTTCCCGGTGAGTTTAGGATTGTTAAGCGGCTTTTGCAAGGCCGCCAAGAGGCTAGTTTTCGCTTGGAAAATCGCATCGTCTTTGGAAGTTGGAGGTGTAGGTGAAGATGAAAGCGAAGAATTAATTGTAAACAATTGAATTTTTGGAGGATTAAGACTCTTAATAGGTTTATTATTATGCAATAAAGTTGTTAATGAGAATGATGGATTTTTTAGGTAATTAAAATTGATTTTTGGGTGTGAAATTAGAAGGTTAATATTTGTGGATTGAATGTGGATTTTGAAAAGATTTGATGCCATGGAAATTAAAATTTTTAATTTGATGATTGGAATTTTGAAAGGGTGTTAAATTTTTCATATAGAATCTTAGAAGATATTTGATAATTTGATAAGATAGATATGGTAGATAAGGTTGAGAGAGTATTTTTAGCCTCACATTTTGAAACTTTTTGTGTTGGGTTTTTGATTCTTGAAGACAATGACACTAGTGGTTAAGACTTAAGAGGCCCTTAGGCCAATACCTACCTAGTTATGGAATATGGAAAAACCCAAATTCTCGTTCAAGACTGACACTATCCGTCACAAGTTGAAGAAGGGTGTGAATTAAATGGAGCACTCCATTTGCCCTCCAACTTGTGATACTGTAAGAGGGCACTATCCGTTTTCAGCTTGTGACGGATAGTGTCCGACTTCAATGAAACAAGCTGATATGGAAATTGTTTTTTCTTCTTGATGAATCTTTTTAGAACTTGACTCCTCCGGGCCCAAAAAAAAAAAAAAAAAGATCGTTTCGCCAAACTTTACGTAGGTTTGATTTTTCTTTTTTCGGTGTCGTAAGAAAGCACTTTGTGCGCAGAGCGACGGAAACAAATATCCAAGTCACCACTATGATCATACTATAGGAGAACAACTAGGAGAAAATTGACTTGCATGGTATGATTACTCCCTAGTTTTTCAATATTCTTACTCAAGAATATTGTTAAAAAAAAAAAAAAGATTCAATAATTGATAACTACTTTTTTCTTTTAATGGGTCATTTCTATGTCAGTGGGTAGGGCTGTAAATGAGCTGAGCCCATTCGACAGGCTTTTGGAATCGGCTTGGTCAAAATTCGATTCGAGATCGGTCAAACTGAGATCGAGCTCGGGCTCGAGCAAAGCTGAGCCCAAATCGAGCCGGGCCTGAACACATTGAGGTTTGGCTCGGTAGCTCGTTTAAGCTAGTTAGTTTTAAAATTACTTGATTTTTATCAATAGTGTTTACTTAGTTTATATTGATAAATTAATTATAATATTAATTTAGAAAAGAAAATGACATAAGAAATAAGCTAATAAACTGGAAAAACACTAACCTAAACCGAGCTCAGCTCGTTTATGCCACTACTACTCGATACGACCTCCGAAACGGCTCCAATTTAAGTGTATAATACACGTTTTTCAGGATTTTACAGTCCCGGGACAAAAACGTCCGTAAGTCCTACGGACGGTTCTGTGGGTCAGCTAAAACAGAAACACAAATTTTGAGAAAAAACAAAGGACGTTTGAGTGTGCCGATATGCGATAAACTAATCTCGGACGAAAATCGTACTCCTTAAAAATAGATGATAACTTGTTATTTATGTCTAAAATATAATACGGTAACTCGTGAAACGACCCTAGACACGTGGGAAAAAAAACTGGGAGAAAAAGAAGCATGACCTAGAACGAACTCCCAAACAGCTCAAATTTTAAGTGTATAATACACGGTTTTCGAGATTTCAGGGTCCCGGAACAAAAATGTCTATAAATCATACGAATAGTTCCTCGGGCCATATAAAAGCAGCCACACAAATTTCGAAAAGTAACAGGGGACATTTGAGGGGTTCCGGTACACAATAAACGAGTCTCAGACGAAAATCAGATACTCCTTAAAAATAACTGAATACTTCTTATTTAGGGTTAAAAATCGAATACGATAACTCATGAAGCGACATCAGACACGTGATATAAAAACTGGTAGGAAAATAAATAAGTCCCGGTACGAGCACTCAAACGACTCAAATTTAAGTATATAATACACGGTTTTCGGGATTTCAGGGTCCTTGAACAAAAATGTCTGTAAATCATGCAGACGGTTTAACACCTCCACACAACCAAGGTGTCTTACTAAGGTCACCCAAGCATATGGAGATGCTACCATCTCAGTTGCCCGAGGTACAGTATATCAAAAGAGACCATAAAAAAACAGCATTTAAAGTGTAATTGTTAAACTCATACAACTGAACTCCAAGACTGGAGTATTACAACTATCCCAAAAACAACTACCAAAGTACCAATGTTGTATCATAAAAATATAACAAAGGTCAGCGGAAGTCTAGCTATCAAGCCTAACTGCCTAAGTGATGACTCCATCCCGACGAGCCCCGCGAGCTATCCCAAAGCATATCTGTTAATCAACTGCTCACCATCCCCGAATGGATCACTACAGTTTACAAGCAAATAAATGGGGTCAGTTACTGAATAATCAGATAAGACAATACAGCACAATAATACATTTCTCCAAACTCCACAACTCTCCAATCACCTGGCTACACATCAAGTGTGTAGCCCTGCCAAATTACCCATCGCAACAGGTAATCCACACCGCCAGTGGGGACCGCAGTCTTGCCACCTAAGCTCCGCTCAACACCATATAGTAAATAACTCAATGATCATTAATGCGCACATCCCCCTTGTGACGGTAACCACAAGGGGCGAACAAGGGCGTGAAGCCATTCCCGAAAATTACTCCACTCAGCCAAGGGCACACCTCGCAAACCATATACAAACAACAACAACAACCACAAAACTGATAAACATGCCAATAGTAAGAAATACAATCATAACCACAATCATACTCGTATCACCACATCGTCTTAACCAATTAAACAATAACTGAGTAGGAAAACTCTACCTGAGACGGAATCACACACTACTACACTAGCGCACGAAAGTCAGAATTCCTCTTCTACGAAATCACCTCCTATACAACAAACATACAATTATCATTTATGCCACAAATAAACTCCCAAAAACAACTAATCTACCCCGATTAGGGTTTAAACAAAACTAACGAATCAACATAAAAACAACATAGGAAACTTACCCACAAGACGACGAACACGGTGGTATAAAAAGCCCCAAAAACTATGAATAAGAGTCCTTGATTTGATAGTAAAAAGAGAGAGAGGAGTAGATCTTATGTTCTTTGAGTTTTGTGTGAAAAGTTTATAAAATAAAAGGTGAATGAAAAGAAACTGACGTTGTTATATAAAAACCTCCCCTTTTATTTAGAATCAAACCGGACGAAAACCCGTATAAACACAGACACTTGATCGAGTAACTAACGTACTCGATCGAGTAGGCCGCCTACTCGATCGAGTTTCCCCAACTCGGTCGAGTATATAAGGAACATGACTCATCCAACCTCTAATTATAACTTACTCGATGGAGTACCCAAAGACTAAAATACCTGAGGTATTACAGACGGTTCATTAGGTCAGCTAATGCAGCCAAACAAATTTTGAGGAGAAACAAAGTACATTTGAGTGTGCTGGTATGCAATAAACAAGTCTTGAATTAAAATCGGGTATTCCTTAAAAATAGATGATAACTTATTATTAGGGCTTAAATCGAATACGGTAACTCATGACGCGACCCCATACATGTGGTGGAAAAACTGGGAGGAAAAGAAATATGACCCGATACAAGCTCCCAAATCGTTCAAATTTAAGTGAATAATACACGGTTTTCGGGATTCCAGATTCCCGGAACAAAAATGATTGTAAGCCATATGGATGGTTCATCGGGTTAGATAAAGAAGCCACACAAATTTTGAGAAGTAACAGAGGACATTTCAGAGTGCCGATACGCGATAAACAAGTCTTGTACGAAAATCGGGTACTCCCTAAAATTAGATAAATACTTCTTATTTAAGGCTGAAAATGACTACGATAACTCATGAAACTACCCCAGACACGTGGCATAAAAACTGATAGAAAAAGAAACATGACCCGGTAGGACCTCCTAAACGGCTCAAATTTTAAGTGTATAATATACGGTTTTCGAGATTTCAGGGTCCCAGAACAAAAATGTCTGTAAATCATACGGGCAGTTCCTCGGGTCATATAAAAGCAGTCACACAAATTTTGAAAAACAACATAGGACATTTGAGGGTACCGGTACGCGATAAACGAGTCTTGAACGAAAATTAGATACTTCTTAAAAATAAATGAATACTTCTTATTTAGGGTTAAAAATCGAATACGATAACTCATGAAGCGACCGCAGACACGTGGTAAAAAAAATAGTAGGAAAATAAATAAGTCCCGGTATGTCCTCCCAAACGGCTCAAATTTAAGTGTATAATACACGGTTTTCGGGATTTCATGGTCCCGGAACAAAAATGTCTGTAAATTATACGGACGATTCTTTGGGTCAGATAAAGCAGCCACACAAATTTTGATAAGCAACATAGACATTTAAAGGTACCGGTGTGCAATAAACGAGTCTGAAACGAAAATCGGGTACTCTTTAAAAATAAATGATACTTCTTTTTTAGGATTAAAAATCGAATACGGTAACTCATGAAGCGACACCAGAAACGTGGTAGAAAAACCGGTAGAAAAATAAATAAGTCCCGGTATGAGCACACCAAACGGCTTAAATAAAATACACGGTTTTCGGTATTTTAGGGTCCCAGAACAAAAATGTCTGTAAATAATACGAACGTTTTCCCGGGTCAGATAAAACAACCACAAAAATTTTGAGGAGCAACATAGGGCAATTTAAGATACAGGTACGCGATAAACGAGGCTCAGACGAAAATCGGGTACTACTTAAAATTAAATGAATACTTCTTATTTAGGGTTGAAAATCGAATACGATAACTCATGAAGTGACTACAGGCACATGGTAGAAAAACTGGTTGGAAAAGAACTAATTCCTGGTACGACATCCGAAACGGCTCAAATTTAGTGTATAATACACGTTTTTCGGGATTTCACGGTTCCGGGACAAAAACGTCCGTAAGTCATACGGACGGTTCTTTGGGTCAGCTAAAGCAGCCACACAAATTTTGAGAAAAAACAGAGGACATTTGAGTATGCCGATATGCGATAAACTAGTCTCGGGCGAAAATCGGGTATTCCTTAAAAATAGATGATAACTTGTTATTTATGTCTAAAATGTAATACGGTAACTCATGAAACGACTCTAGACACGTGGGAAAAAAAACTGGGAGGAAAAGAAGCATGACCCGGAACGAGTTTCCAACGGTTGAAATTTAAATGTATAATACTCGGTTTTCGGGATTTCAGAGTCCCGGGACGAAAATGTCCGTAAATCATACAGACAGTTCATCGGGTCAGTTTAAGCAGCCAAACGAATTTTTAGAAAAAACAGAGGAGATTTGAGTGAGCCAGTAAGCGATAAACTAGTCTTTGACTAAAATCGGGTACTCCAAAAATAGATAATTACTTATTTAGGGATGAAATTGTGTACGGTAACTCATGAAGCGACCCAAAACACGTGGTAGAAAAACCTGTAGGAAAAGAAATATGACCCGGTACGTCCTCCTAAACGGCTCAAATTTTAAGTGTATAATAAACGGTTTTCGTGATTTCAGGGTCTCGGAACAAAAATGTCTGTAAATCATACGGAGGTTCCTCGGGTCATATAAAGTAGCTACACAAATTTTGATAAGCAACAGAGGACATTTGAGGGTATCGGTGCACCATTAACGAGTCTGGGACGAAAATCGGGTACTCCTTAAAAATAAATGAATACTTTTTATTTAGGATTAAAAATCGAATACGGTAACTCATGAACCGACCTCAGACACGTGGTAGAAAAACTGGTTGGAAAAGAAATAAGTCTTGGTGCAAACTGTCAAACGGCTCAAATTTAAGTGTATAATACATGGTTTTCGGGATTTCAGGGTACCGAAACAAAATATTTGTAAATCATACGGATTGTTTCTCATATCAGATATAGAAGTCATACAACTTTTGAGAAGAAACAAAGGAAATTTGAGTGTGCCGGAATGCAATAAACTAAGATGAAACGAAAATCGAATACTCCTTAAAAATAGATGATTACTTGTTATTTATGGCTTAAATCGAATACGGTAACTCTTGAAGCGACCCCTGACATGGTGGAAACATTGGGAGGAAAAGTAACATGACACAGTATGATCTCTCAAACAGTTCAAATTTAAAACAGAGGACATTTGAGTGTATCGGTATGCGATAAACTAGTCTGGGATTTAAATCGAGTACTCCTTAAAAATAGATGGTAACTTGTTATTTAGGTCTGAAATCAAATACGTCAACTCATAAAGCGACCCCAAGACACGTGGTAAAAAAAATGAGAGGAAAAAAAACATAATCCGGTGACAGTGAAATTTGTTTAACATTATATTCGTGTAAAACCGTCTTCCAAAATAGAAAAAAAATAGGGTGCAATTGTGGAGCTCCATTGTGCATCACTCCATACTGCTGTTTTTCATAGCACCCAAAAGTTGACCATTTGAAAAGCCAATTTGTTTAAACCACCAACAGACTAGCAAGTTGGCATGCTAGACAGTAAAGAAGCTTGAGCTTTTGGTATTGTATGATGCACTTAAATCATGTGCTATTGTTGTCATTTGTTGTCCAACAAATGGAAGTTTGAATCACATTATACACCAACCTTTCCACAAGACACAAACCTAATCCCATTTCTCCAATAATTTCTTATAAAAACATATCATTTGATGTGTCATATAAAGGTCGCATAGTGATAATGCACATTCGATCTCTGACTCTTACGAATGAAAAAACCAAACTTGAAAGGAGTCTACCCATAAAGTTACATGCAATACCCCGGAAAAAATTACTCCACCTGTCGATAGAGTATACTCATTGTCAACACTAGAAAAAAAAAAAACATGAAGGTTCTATAATGATAATGCACATTATACCTCAAAAGAACATGTCATCAAGATAAGCCTATACTAGTATTTGACTACATGGTCGATATCAAAACCGTCATAGTGGCTCCCTTAGTCCCTTTACACGAACGAAGGAAAATGGCAAGGGGAAACGAAATGGTCAAAAGAATTGACCGTAAACGCCTCAAACATAACAGGATTAAATTATTCTACAATTTTTACACAATCCTGCCGCAAATGTTGGCATTTGAATGAAGTTCCACTGGAAAACATACACAACAATCCACATCCGGCGTAATGTAGTTTGTTAGTAGACTTCAGTACAACAATAGTGAACTGTCAAATGAGAATTTGGTTAAAAGAGCAGACAATTTGGAAGGGTTGATCGCAATTTCGACCCAGATGACTAAAGAGCTTGTGCAACTAAGCCACTGGAGGACGAAGCACGTGATCCTGTGAGGTGTCGACTGCAGCAGGAGGCATGAATTGCCACATAGCGACTCCAGGGTAACCCATGAAAGGCACCAACTTGCCTCCGGGCGCTTGAGGAGGCGGGCCAAATGCAGCTTGCATTTGAGGGTGGGCCGACAGATAAGCTGGTTGGGTGTTCACGGTCTTCAGCTGCTGCTCCAGTTTGTCCTTCTCGGCCTTCAGCCTTTGCTTCTCATCACGGAGCTCATTCTTCTCGGTCTGAGCAAATAAACAAATTAAAATTTCAGCTAGTCTCACATATAAAAAGTACTCCGTATGTGACAAACCTACCCATTAGTTAAACCTTAATTAATAATTAGTGAATAAATGGAGGATATCACAAAAAGAATCTTGTGAGATTGTCCCATTAAGAATGTGAAATAGAACATAGATTTAAAAATAACCCTAAAAAGAAGTATCGCTACCTTCAATTCCTTAATTTTCTCCTGTAAGTTTGAGTTCGAGTCTTTCAGCTTCTGGGCTTCACTCCTTAACTGAGTCAACATTCGGACAGCGTCATTCAAAATGGCTGCCTTGTCTGTCTTAGGCGGCCTACCCGGTTCCAGTATTGAGCCTAATTCTACAAACCTAAGCATGGTTTAAGAGCAGTGGTCACATACACACATGGAAGAAGGTTGTTGGCATGCAAGTAAATCTAGAGTATAAAAGAAATTTACTTGTCATTCAAGCGGTCCCTTCGTGCCTTCTCCCTGCAAGCTTTGGAGCTAGATGGACCACAAGCTTCAGTTCTCCCCCTGTGATAGGAGAAGTAACCTTCTGTGAAAGCAGGTACAAGTAGAAACACAAATTCTCAAAAGAGACAAACTGATACATTAATACATTTAATTTAACAGTTTTTATTTTTATTTCATGTCTCACAATTTATATATGACAGAGAGGGTGACGATCTCTCGGAAGACTAACTGATGCAGGAATTGCTAATGAACCAAATTACACGATAGCATTATTCCCTTAATGTCTTCTCATGATGTTTTTAATGCACAAGAATATTAAGCTCATTGGAAATTTCCGAAGATGACAAGTAAGCACAGGTGAAGTTCTGAAGTGTACAGAAAACAGGCATCAAATACTATTTGCATATAAAAAAAATTCCAAACATTAAAGCATGCTAATGCCACTATGTCTTTTCAAAGAAAATTAGGCCAATAAAATTGGTGACAAGGAGCCACTTCAAAACGGTATTAATTCTATTGGTCGTGGAAGAAACTTCAACATCGTTTGATGTATTTTTAACACCAAATCTTTCTCTAGAGAACTCTCAGCCAAAAGTTGATGACAAGGAAGCACTTAAAAACAGTATAGATTCTCATGGTCGCGGAACAAACTACGACATCATTTGATATATTTTAACACCATAAAATATTTCTCTGGAGAACTCTTCTTCAAGTAAAAACAGAAAAAGAATTAAGTATATATACCTCTTCTTCAAGTTGTTCTCCTTGGGCCCATCGGAGTCTCCGTAAGTCCCATCAAGTTCCGCACTACAGAAATGACAAAGTAAAGCAAAGCTCATAAGAACCCAAAGGAGCAAGATGATAAACAAAACTAACGCAAGTCCTTAAAATGCAGGAAAGCATGATTCGTGTCATTGCACGCTGTATTTGGACGTCCAAATAATTAAGAAAAATGTTGAAATCAGCTTTCAGCATCCTTAAAATGATAAGAACTGAGCACAAAACTGACAGCTGCTTATTCGAGTAAATAGCAACCAATTCTAGCTAAGATATTAAGGTACACATACAAATTCTCACTTCAGACATTTGTAACTTGTATGAGTCCCAATTGTGACACGAAGCCCAACAGTGTTATGATTAATTGCTATACATCTATTTCATAATAATCACACATACAACGGTCTTTAAGTGCGACCAACTGACATACATACTGCCCAATTATACCATTTACCAACAGTGTTATGATAAGAACTTTCTGCCAATGAAGATTTTACCAAGCAGTCAAGCACTTTTCTACAGTACCATAAGCGGAAGAGCAATCTAAAGAAAAGGCATATATTTTCGATAAACTGTCTCCATTTTAAGCTAACTTATTCTTTTAAACTTCAGAGTCCAGTAATCTGCATATTCTTGGGTACACACCGATCCTCTGATTCGTAAATCACAACACTCTAACTCAAGATTCGGTAATGTTGCATATAAAAACCTAAATCCCGCCTCCCGGTCTCCCGCAGATCTGCTGCCATGAAGCACATGTGTAATCCACACTTCCACCATATACAATAAACTTCATACCAATGTCATTGAATTGCGAAAACTTCAATTAAAGCATTTAAAATCTAGAATACCAAACAATGTATCTTCCATAATACTTCTCAGCTGAAACCATAGTTCACCATCATTTCAATGACTTTCAACAACAGACATAGAGGCATTGAAACTACTTCAAACCCGAAATCGATACAAACTCACCACACTTCTCAGCAACTACTTAACCATGTCAGCAATTCACAAAGCATTAATCTTTAATCTTAACTCCTTAAAGTATAAGCACAAACAGTAAAATGAACAAAAAACCGCGATAAAAATACAAAAATGTAAACTATAAATCTATGTATTTATAATCAACTATCATAATCACCAGATTAATCAAAATTAACCACAACCCAATTCATAAAACACCCAAAATTTTCAATCTTTGCTTATATAATTCATACATAAACACACTATAAACCTATGTAATTATCTTAATTAGCTATCAAAATTACAACATTAATCAAAATTAATCACAACCCAATTCATTAAACGCCAAAAAAATTCAATCTTTACTACCAATTCATGAAAACAAACAAATGGGTACTCAAAATCAAAACTCTAATTCACAAAAAAAGTCAATAAATAACATTAATCAGATAAATTAATAAGAGGGTACCTGAGATTAAAAGCAGAAGCATCAAAGGGTTGTATTGTTGAAAAATTGCAATCAAGAACAAAGTTTTCGTCTAATAAAGAGTTACAATCATAAAGCAAGAAATTAGGGTTTTCTTGACTCATTTCCGAGCAATTTTGGGGGAAAAATCGAACTTGTGAAGATAGAGAGAGAAAAGGTGGAGAGATTGGAGCCCAGGTGAAGGGGAAGGGTTAGAGAGAGAGATGATTTGGTTTTGTTTAAGTTTAATTTTTGGATAATGGTGACAAAAAATGTTGATTATTTAATGGAGCTGCAAGAAAAGGGGAATAAGCCAGTCTCAAACACACTATCTCCGTATCGGACAGGTATCAGTCTAGTGGTTAAGACTGAAATATCGGAATAATACTTTACCGTTCTACTTCTTCTATCCCATATCGTGAATAGGGGTGTTAACGAGCCGAGTCGAGTTCGTGGCCTTGCTTGGCTTGTGCTCACGAACCAAAACTCGAACTCGAGTCGATTTCGAGCTTACACGAGCTTGAAAAAATGTGCTCTTTATAAAGCTTGCGAGCTTTAACGCGAGCTCGAACCAAATTCGAGCCTAAAACGAGCCTATATAAAACTGTTTATTTTTTATTTTATTTTCTTTCGATATTTTTAATAACATGACTCGAAGGTTATATGTAAAAATATATGGCAAATTAGCGAGACATTTGATATGTGTGATAAAAAAATTATAATCATGATAAACTATTTTTGTAAATTATGAGCAATATCTTACGTAATAACACAATTTTGAACCGCTCGCGAACTTTTCGAGTCGAGCCAACCTTTGCTCGGCTTGACTCATTAAGCTCTCGGGCCGAGCCCGAGCCTGAGTCGAGCTCACACGAGCCGAGCTTTGACCGAGCCGATCTCGAGTTGCTCGCGAGCTGTCTCGTCTCATTAACACCCTTAATCGTAACAATATATCAGGAGGTTTTATGGTATAAGACGGTCCAAAAAATCATTCATTTATCTTTTTAAAACTTTAAATATAACTCTAATACTGCTTTCGTAATATGAAACCGTCACACCTAATAATATGATTAATAGTGTACCTTTGAGCTTTAATAGATGAAAACGTTATGATGATTATTGATTCAACTATGTGAAATTGAGAATAGAGGGCGTGGGGCTGTCTTTGAATGGAGGGTGGCAGTTCTTTTGCCTCTTATCATTGGAGCTCATATTGTTCTCTTGGATGTTTCAATCTCAGCCTGACACGTGGCCAGTTTAATAGTTGATGAAAACACTTTCCAATTCCAAATAATAATATCAAATCAAACATAAGTATTTGGTAAAGTTATTCGATTATTAAGGTACTCTTCTTTTGAATTGAAATTGTCTAAATTAAACTGAATTTAACTTAATAAAGTTGAGCTGAACTTAATGAAGCTAAACTGAAATAAATAATTAATTTGTGAAAAGAAAAGCTGAATTGAACTGAAATGAGCTGAAATTAATCCAAAAAAAAAACAGGACCTTAGAGATCATATATTCGTTTCTTGTAGGTATTTTTCGTAATTTTTGTATCATTGATAATAGTTTAAAGAAATTTTATTTAGTACTCCCTACAATTTTCTAGAATTGCAACATTTTATTAAAATAATACTCGCATATTCAACTAATGTTAGGATTCCGATAGTGTACATGTTTTTATAAGTATCTTATCGTATCACAAATTGTTACCATTTATATCAATAAACCATTTCATATCATATATGTGCATTATTATTAGTTTTAGTATCTTTTTTACTTAAAATCGTTAAACAATACTTTATAATTTTAAACAGACAATTTACAAATTTGCAAATTATATAAAAAAGAATCTTGAATTTGTGCATAAGGAAACCTTTTGCTTATTTCACTTAATTACGTAACGACGATTGACAAGTGCATTTGTACCTCAATGCACAAGAGTGACTCCTACATTCATATTTGGGATCTCATATGTATCCACGTCTCCAACAACAATGCAGAAACAAGTACCTGTAAGAACTTAAACTTTTAATTAAAATGACTTGTCGAGAGATAAATTCTAATATCAAAACGTCTGTTCTCGAAATATGTCCTCTCGAGTCTCGAAATATCAAAAATTCAAGACAAACTACTCCTACCACTCTTTTCTTCAGCATTCAAGGAACAAACATGAATCAAATCTGACTAACTTTTAGTTTTTGTAGAAGAATATACTATTTCCATTATCCCAACTGTCTTGATAAGCATCTTAAACCTTTTGCGTGTTGCATTCTAAACCTATTAAAACTGACGTAATTTCTCCATATATACAGTTGCAAGATATACAAAGAATATTGTTAAAGTTGGTAGCTTATGAGTTACTTTACCTGCCAATTGGTTTCGAAATGGAACATATTTAAACTTATAAAGTAGACTCACATTCTCTTTCGCTTGATGATAAAATTAAGGCCCGTATAAATATATTTATCTTAAGAGAGACCAACTGAAGAGGACGTGATGACTCTCGCGACATAATAATAAGCTTTTTTTCCACTCAAAATTATTCCTTACGGGAAGATGCTAATTTTGTTAGAGAAAGAACTAATTGAGTAATTTATCGTCACCAAATATGAGATATTAGTGCTTAATTCTTGTCTTATATACCTTTAAGTCTAACAATCACTATCCAGGGGCGGACTCAAGGGGCCCGGGTGGGCAGGTGCCCCCCATGAAGTTTCAGAATTAAATATTTACAAGTATCTATAATAGATACTAATTTAGTGTGACATAGTTGGTAGAAGTGCGAGATTCTGATCTAGGAGATTAGGGTTTAATTCCTGCTACTTACAAATTTTGATAATTTTATTTTTTGGCTATTTGAAATAAATATAAAAAATTTACATGATACATGATTTGAATCCATGACTTTTAGATGACTTACCAAATTCTAAACCATTGAACCACTTGCACTTTTTTGTTAATTTAAGTACTAAAGTATATTATATTATACAAAAGAGGAGTATTATTTTTACATATATTTAGAATTTTAAGTATTTTAGAAAAAACATCATCTTTTAAAAAACAAATCTATAGAACCAATTATTTTTTCATTGTTTTACTTATATATAATAACTAATTTAGGAAAAAAAACTTCAAAATATAAAAATGTTGTCTTAGACGCGCGTAAATATTCGCGTTAAAAAAATTTTAGTGCCCCCCTAACACTAAATTCCTGGGTCCGCCACTGTCACTATCTAAAGTCATTATCAAAGTTGGTCGATAGCTCCGAATGAGATTATCCCACCTGTCGGTAGGGAATACTCCTANAAAAAAAAAAAAAAAAAAAAAAAAAAAAAAAAAAAAAACTATCTAAAGCCACTAAGTGTATAATTTAACCGTTTTAAATTTAAAATACATATAACCGTTTTAAGAGAGATCAACCTAGTCGTATATCGAATAACGGCTTTTGCGTCAAATGTGGGGACAGAGCGCATCTTTGTTTGTGAATAGGAGTGGAAACGAAGTGTGGAAGATAACGCAAGCCTATGACTCTATGGTTTTTAAGTGGCTAAACGTAGGCGCTTTTTCATCCTTTTCTTTTATTATTTTATTATTATTATTTATTCTTTATTTATTATGCAAATCCTTTTTGCGGTCCATTGACCAAAAAAAAAAAAAAAAAAATATGATTCTCATTAAAAAAACAGAGTCTTATTTTCGATAAAAACTCTGTTTTTGTGGACTTAGTTTCAACTCATTTTAGTTTAATTCAGCTCTATTCAACTCATTTCAGTTCAACTCAGCTCTTTTCAACCAAAAAAGAATATGGGATAATCTCTTATATACTAAAAGATTAACATATCTCTAAATTCTCCCGTTCAAATTTCCCGCAAGAGTGATATTCTGATAGACAATATTTATTTCCTAATTAGTTACTGTTGACTATCTATATTTACAATTAAACAATATTTATGTCTTAATTAATTTTATAACATCAATCATTGTTTAACTTTTACATAAATAAGGCAAATAAAATATCTCCTTAGAATTATATATGCAAATTTTCTACCCTTTTTAAAATGAAGGTAAATTGCATTAGTTTGATTAATTGTAAAATTCTCAAATATCTGTATCTAAAATACCGTGCATTTGCACGAGAACTATACTAGTTGTCAAATAATTAGACAAGTGGAATTCAAGGTAAAAAACGACCAGGACTCGACTTACATCAACGGGTGAAAAACACATCAACCGTTGTATGATATTATCAACCCATTTTAACGAATGATAATAACTAGACCTGACAAAAGTAACCCGACCCGATTGACTCGACCCAAAAAGGCTGACCCGAGACCCGAACTGACCCGAGCTATATCACTCGAATGTGACCCGAAACCCGACTCGACCCGAACATGACCCAATCTCTTGACCTGTAACTGACCGAACCCGAAAATGACCCGGTTTTGAAATCACCCAACCC
Organism: Silene noctiflora; assembly: GCA_009801015.1. Lineage (NCBI taxonomy): Eukaryota > Viridiplantae > Streptophyta > Magnoliopsida > Caryophyllales > Caryophyllaceae > Silene > Silene noctiflora. Next base: position 82,111 of record VHZZ01000005.1, read on the forward strand.
GAAAATGACCCGACAAAACATAACTCTAATTGAACCGAAAAGACTTGAAATGACTTTTTCTCTCTTATTCATTGACCCGAAAATGACCCGACCCAAAATAACCCGACCCGGTTACCCGAAACTGACCCGACGAACAAACCCGAAATAGACCCGAAACCCGAAATGACCCGAGGCGTCCCGAATTAACCCGAAATCAATGAAAGACCTGAACAGGTCCGACCCAAACCAAACCCAACCCGTTGACCCGATTTGCCAAGTCTAATAATAACCAACCGGAGTCCGACTTTTCAACCTGATTGCCACCATAGGTACAAAAGGTAAATAAACAAATAAAATAATTATAAAATTGTTCAAGAAACATGAAAAATTCAATGGAATTCTGCCTAATTGAAACTGTATATTAAGGAAACTACATCATCTACAAACCAAATGATGACAATTTTGACAAACACCGGTAAAAGTGAGCCCAGAGAAATGTATGCACGGTTATTTAATACAAGTATACAACCAGGGAGTAGGCCTCGGCATGGCAAGATGCACCCGCTGAGAGATCGCACGTTTCTCTATGTTGTTAGCGTTGGACGGAGATGGGGTAGACGAAACTGAGCCAAGGCATTTGTCGCGGTAATAACTTCACTTGTGCTACAATTTCGACGTCCTCCCCTTACTAGTCACTATACAAAATATTTCCTAAACTAACTCGAAATATCAATCATTCTTCATACCTTATTTTCCCTTTCATAAAATAGATTTCGCTCAAACGGTAACATATTCCCAGAAAATTATAAATACACACCCTGCTGTCATAGGAACAAGGCCGTTCTTTCAGTAGTAAATCAGCCATAGCTCAGCCGAGATTCTGAAGACCGCATGTTGGTTTGACGCCGAGGTACTCCAATCTCGCAAGCGTTGACTCGGGAAGCAAACCGAAGTGAACAAAGTGATTCTCCGAGGGAGGAGAGTTCGGGAGAGATGTTAACAAACATTAACGTCTTCGAGTCCCCACCAAGGCAAGGCTATACAAACATAGACAGCAGCCAAGTGAGCTAACCAACAGCCAAGTTAACGTTTACCTGGATCGAGTAACATGAATTAATCATTAAAGAATATGGATCGAGTACCTGGAGAAGATACGTCAGTTTGGAGTTCCTGAATGGTACGTGATCTTCCCGTTTTGCTAAAGCGAATATGACATCGCTTAGAGAGGATAAGCTTTTGTTGATTGCCTAGAGATGGAAACATCAAGTTTATGAAAACCCCACTAAAATAGGTGAAACCAACAATGTGACGATATCACAAACATGCAAATACCTGAGTTTCCTTCAACCGATCCCCGGTAGAACCACTCTTTGAAAGACGCTCGCTTCCAGCAAGATCAATTAGGTTAAGAACACCTTGTACTTGTTGCTCCGTGCTCTACAAGGATTCAGAAAGCAGAAATGTAGCAGTCTATGTCAATTTATCTATAGGACAAACCAAAGTATATAAACACTTGTAGCAAAATCGAAGTTCCATATATACCTCATTAACACCAGATATACGTAAAGTGAAAACAAAATGACTTCGTGATGACTGCTCGTTCATTAAGGTCTTACCTACGGACCTGCAAGGAAACACATGCAATGTTATAACTCAGAGTATCAGAAGTACGAGTATATAGCAGAGAACTGAAATATTAACGTCAAGAGAAGCACAAGCCTTATACCCAAGCAATCCTTTTGAAATCAACTCAGATCCTAAGCTTAGGATCGGAAAATAACATAGAGGTGACACAACTATTTCAACCGCTACAATTTTTTTCATGATGTTCATCAGTGAAGATTTGTTTGTAAAAGTCTCTATTTGTATTTTGAAAAATACCCTACAACCATGAGAAGACACAAACTCTTCTTGAGATGATCATAGTTACCTGCTTTGCGCAGCCTTCTCCAACAAATAAGCGACCTCCTTAGAGCTACGGACATCAACTATGGTAAGATCAGAAACATGGGTGTTCCCATTTGCATCATGTTTGATGGTGTATTGTTTTCCAGGACTGGTATCCGTGAAGCTTGATTTATTCGTCGATAGTAAATCACGGATTGTTTCATTGTAGATTTCAAGCATTGATACCTGAGAACATTAGGTTCTACTTCAAGACTCCTCAAATGACTGAAATGTACTGTGCAACATACACTAGTATATAACACTCGAAAAATCACTCATACCTGCAGATCATATTTCCAGCCTTGAGCTTGAAGAGACTGCCTCGTAGCAAAGATTTGCTCCAACGAGCGAGGAATCAATCCTTTCTTCTCGGGATTTCCCGGTTTTCCCATCATGGTAAATGTCTTGCCAGAGCCTGTTTGTCCATAAGCAAAGATACACACCTGAAAAAGTAAACTCAACTATATCAATGCCAGATATATATCATCAATATTTTGTACAAAAAATTGTCGATTAATTTCTTTAGATAGACAATTTTCTAGTAAAATTACCTTATAGCCATCAAGGGCACTCTGAACAAGTTGAGAAATTTCGACAAATACGTCTTCTTGTGCAGTATCAGGCACAAACACCTTATCAAACGTAAAGGAGTGCTTTTGCCCTAGTTAGAAGATAAAAGCAATATGCATCAGCTCTTATAATAGGTGTTATAATTCTTAATCACTACATACAAATTTTTCTGCAAACTTTGAAATTGATGAGTGCACATTGTTCGAGTTACAAATTCGAGAGGCTTGGGAAAAATTTGGACGAAGGAATTATAATATCTCATATCTTACCATTTTGCAACAAGTCAATACCCCGCCCCATAGCTTCTGTAGATGTAGGGAAAGCAATGATCTTTGTATCTGCATTAGGACCTTCCTCCGGTAATAAAGGCCTTACTCGACAGAAAACACGGATGTTCCCCTTGAGTTCCTGTAAACAAAATTAGTCGAGTGTTTCAGATTTTCTGTCAGTTTCATTAGTATCAACTATCAACATCACCAAATTATTCATCTAGTGAATGTACCAGTATGGTATTGTGCAACTTTTTACGAAGTTGCTCTCCCTCGACAATTTTTGATTCTGCGTCTGCCAAACGATTCCGTAAGTCACATATGACAGTGTTTTGCTCTGCAAATTGCTGTCGTGTCTCAGTAGCTGATAGATCACTCATCTGAAGGTACAAAAAATATGTATTCAAATCAAGGAGTTTGATAGTCCAAACTACCGAAACAGCTAAAGATGGTGTACGCAAAATCCTGTACATTTTCTCCCTCTCAGGCTAGCAACATTCAGGAACTAAAGTAATGTAATGCGTATCCATTTGCCAAGGGTCCAAGTACTATTGTATCTACTAATACTATATGAACAAAAAAAGTCAACAGGGGACGGGCGAGGCCCCATCCCGATGATGCAGTGATCAGCCTCTGCTCGGAGTCACCGTAGTATATCAAAAGTGATGTCCCAACCACAAATCTACGACAGCTAAGTTTATCCATTGCTTTAAGTACAGCTAGATAATAAACCAACAAAGTTTCACAAAGGAATGCGCATATACCTGCAATTTCTTCTGCGCAATTGCCAATTGAGTTTGCAAAGCTTTAACTTGTTCGTTTTGTGTCAGACATGTGGCCTGCTTAGAGAATAAAGCAGCGGAGGTGTGAGAGACGATAAAAAATATTGCATTTCAAGTAACTGATATCAGGATTAATGTGATAAACCTCCAATTCAGTTGATTTCAGAGTAAGGCTATCCAGCTCCGAGACAGAGCTACCAGTGAAATCTTTGTACTTAGCAATTTCATCTCTCAAAGCCTGTACTTGTGACAATTGACGGTCACGCTCGTCTTGAGACTGTTGTAGCTCTGTCCTGAGACATCCCACCTCATTGATTAACGCCTCCTTTTGTTTGACATTTTCTTGTTGAGAAGCCTGAAGTCATGATCAAAAGCATAGAGAGCCTCAGAAGAACGTAAACCTAAATTTTGAAAGCAAGTCTATCTGGATATTAAGATGTGTACAGATCCTGTGCAGGATATACTAAATCTCAGAGCAATGTGAGATGTTTCTGTTGCTCACATTGTTCACTGATTCCAATGCGTGAACATATCAGATGGAAACTCTGTTTCATAATAAATGCATGCAAGAATTCTGCAAGATCATTCAGTGCAGTTGATTTCGACCGCAGAATAAGAACCAGCGTAATATGCGCTCCGTCCATACATAAATTTCTTGATCTGTAGTACTCCGAAATACAGATAAATATCCAATGCCAAAGTTCACATATTTACTCACCCTGGTAGAAGTCAGCTGATCCTCCAATGAATTATGCTGACCCTTCAGGATGTTGAGGTTTTCGACAATGGAAGACTTTTCACTTTCAACCCGTTTCAAGGTCTCGTTGGCCGTAGCAAGTTCTGTTTGAAGTTTACTATTGTATTGCTGCAAACTCGAGTTATACTCCTGCAATCTATTGTACATATCATTGAGTGAAGCTATCTGCAGCACACACGAAACAAACACAAAGAGCAATTATCTTGTAACTGTTATACAGCGTTGGCATGTGCCTCGTCCATCCACTCGATAGTCCCCATTTGACTTTTGCAGTCAAACGAAGATTTTGGCAGATTTTTTACACAATTAACAAAAGTCAACTTTTTCAATATACTAGCCAACAAAAACCAGGTGTATTAAAGTTGATATCAGTTGATCACAAAATCAAATGGGGTCAAATTTAGGCCGGAGGTCGAAAAATTTACACCTACTCAAGAGCTACCTTTTGATTAGAACTCTGCTGCTCTTGCTTAGCTTTTGCGAGATCATCAGATACAGAATCTTGCAATTTTTCCGCTGCTAATCTAGCCTCTTTCTCTCTCGACAGTTCATCCATAACGCCCTAATCATGGGAATTAATTTAAATGCATTCAAATAAATATAGAATCAAATAAACTGAGCAGAAGTGAATCTAATCAAATTATTTATTAAAGAACCGAGGGCGAGGGAATACCATCTTATCCGATTCTTCTTTTGCACATCTGTCTTGCAACATTGTATAGTTTTTCCTCAACTCCATAATAATTGCATTTAATTCTTCTTCCTTATTTTGCATCATCACCTCTGAAAAAAAAAGTCATTTCGACAACAAAATCTAAAGTACGCCATCCAATTTATAAAATTATCCCAACCAAATAAACGAGTTGCTCAAAATAAAAATTAAAAAAAGCTACCAATTTCGAAACATTGCTTCTCCGCTGCTTCTACCAATTCCCGAAGATTGTCTTGCTCCAAAATATACCCTCCTTCAACCTCCTGGAACCATCTAATACACAGACGAAGCCTTCTAATATAATCCATCATCTGCTCACATCTTTCCTGTAGTATTCAAATTCAGACAAACAACAACAACAACAAAAATGCATTATAATTCAAAGTAGAAAAATCTATCATAGGTCAAAGAATTAAACTAAATATCGAAAAATTTCCACAAGATACTTGATATTATACCTTGTAGTTATATTTGCTTTTAGTCCTCATCCTCTCATTCAACAAAGCCTCAACATCTTCCCTAGTAAAATCAAGTCCACCAACATCCGACCCTGAATTACTAGCCGGAGCACTTGGTGGGGCGCTTGCCGTATACGATTCGCGGTGTCCATTGCCCGGGGATAACCCATGTCGAGGACGAAAACCATTTGATCTTGGCTCAACCATTAGCTCTCTCCTTTTTTGCTCTAAAGTTTCAATGCTATTGAATTGATTTTGAAACTTCATCATCCTCTACCACCTATAATATTTCTATACACACCCACCACAAAACTCCAACCTATTAAAAAATACTCGAAATTTGTTGCTTTCACTTCAATTAAAACATTAAACATGACAATTAGAAGACAACCCAGAATTATTATTTAAGCACAATATTGAAAAATTCAATCTTTAGACTTAGTTAACAACACAAAAATTAAAAAGATCCAAACTTTAAATAAATAAAATTAAAAAAATTAATAAATCATTCTGAAAAAATCAATTAATCAATTAAAAAATCTATTTTTGAATTGGCTAGTTGACATTGACAGCTTCAAGTAGTAAATCCAAAGAAGAAGCAATATTTATAGAAATCATTAAATAACCTAATTTGATGATTAACAATAATAGCATACCAAATCACAATTAAATAGATTAGTGCATTTAGCATCTAGTACTTAAACCTAAACAATAATGCAACACCATTAACTTACTTATCAATGTAACTAACCAACTGAAATAACATTATCTCACAAGCTAATACCTTTCTAATTATTACGATAATAAATCATTGATTGAACCTCAATCATCAGGAGATAATGCCATATTTAGCATGAACCCATCAAATATAACTAATAACCAACCTAATAGCATTATCTCAAAAGCTAATACCTTTCTAGTTGTTACGATAGTAAACCATTGATAGAACCTCAACCATCAGCACGATAATGCCACATTATCTCAAAAGCTAATACCTTTCTAGTTATTACGATAACAAACAATTGATTGGACCTCAACCATCACCGAGATAATGCCATATTTAGAAACCCACATAAACACATCCAAATATAAACCCAAATGACAATAAAATTACTAGTTCACATTAAATTATATCAAAAGCTAATACCTTATTAGTCAGAGGCAGTTCTAGGATTTGATGGAAGGGGGTGCGTAAAAAATTTTAACAATGAAAATATCGAGTTATATGAAAAATAATATTGTTTAGTTGAACAAAATGTATGATATATAACATTAAAAAAAAATTGTTCAATACAAGATAGAACCATGACCTCTAAATAAAAAATAGTCTAAATAACCATTAGACCCACATAACTTATGTGCTATTTACTAAAAAATACTGTAATTAATTTTCGGAAAAGGGGTGCAGATGAACCCGCACCCCCGCCAAAAACGCCACTGTTTCTAGTTATTACGATAATAAACCATTGATTGGACCTCAACCACCACCGCGATAATGCCATATTTACCATGAATCCCCAAAAACACATCTAAGTATAAACCCAAATGACAATATAATTACTTGTTTACTAAAAACACATCCAAATATCTATAACCAACTAAATAACATTTTACCTTTCTAGTTATTACGATAACAAACCATTGATTGAACCTCAACCGTCACCGGAACAATGCCAAATTTATCATGAACCCAAAAAAACACATCCAAATATAAGCCCAAATGACAATATAATTATACTTTTACTAATCAAATAATAATTACTATAATAATTAAATTCCAAGAAAAAGGGAGAAGAATAAATAAAAGAGTAGAAAACAATAATTAAAATAATGAAAACTTACAAAAATGAAGAAATGAAGAAATAAAAAGGTAGAAGTGCAGTGGAGTTAACGCAAAGACTGATGAAAACAGAGAAAGAGAAAGTGACGAGGGAACAAAGAGTTGAGTTTCTGAAGTTTTCAACTTTTAGGAGGAAAAAAATTACTATTTTATTTTAATTATTTATTGGGTATTTTGTATTTATTTAATTGTTTATTTAAATTTCTGTTGTTGTTGGATTGTAATCAGAGCAATCACGTGAATACCAACCGTTAAAATAAATTATCAATCGGTAAAATAGTGAATGTGGGTGGTCAATACTGACTCAATAGGTCATGTTTTAAGAGTAATAAATAAATCATTGGTATGGGTGTGTGATAAATTTGAGTCAATTTTGTTGTGTGAAATCATTTTTTGTTCAATTTTTATGGTACGGTGGTCAATGGATGAGTCAAATGAATTAGACATTCTTTCGTGCAACGGGTGTTCATCGTCGACAACATAATAAGATAAACGGTTGATAAAAAAATTGCTCAGTTAATATCGTCGAGAACGAACAGGTACTTTGTACTCATATCATCCCCTATAGACTAAAAGATTAATAAGTCTAGAAAAATCCCGCTCATTTTTCCCGCTCAACTGCTTACTTGCGCAAAAATATCTTCTTCTATTTTCAGCAACAATATATTGTAAAAGTCTTGCTAAAAAATCTCACTTAGTTATTCTTACAAAATCTTCATAACTAATCTGATTCCATTTATTAAAAAAATTTGTTATCTTAAAAATCAAAAAATATAGAGATGTAAATTTTTTAAATCAATTTTTAAATATTTTTTTTCAAATCAACTTCCTAAAAAATATCAGACATCTAAAATATCTTTTATTTAACTCCTGTGTAGGCCAAATTTCACAAAAAAATGAATTATCAACAACTATAGGTGATTTAGAATTTGTTTTAATACAAAACTTTATAATAGTAAATTTACTAAATCTAAAAATGTTTAATGTCAATATTTTAATTACAACTTTTCTAACATACTCTTTTACAAATACCGTACTGTCGTACGGGCTCTATACTAGTTTAGGGCGCCACCGGGTGGCGCTGAATTTCGGCGCCACCATAATTTATAAAAAAATAAAAATAAAAAATAAAATGTCAATATTCGTTTTTGCGCCAAATATTTAAGGGTAGTCATGTAATTTACATTTATTCAATTAAAATCAAATTCTTAACTAAATCATTTTTCTAAATAATATTTTACACCAAATTTTTTTTATTTCGTCGTAATTACGTTTCTTCATCACTGGAATATGTTATTCATTAACCTCGTTTTACATCTACCGAATTCTTCATCTCCAAGCCAACAAAAGCGAAAAAAAATTAATATAACCTGAAAAAAGTCGATCGGGTAGGATCAATTGTCGACATTCTTGACAGCTTACCCACACAGCCACAACCTCTAATGAATTTAAGTCTGCTTTTATACGAGTATGTAATCATTTGTGCGCTTCAATGAACTTGATAAAATTCATGGTTGACATGGAAAATTCAGATTGTCTTCTTGACT
>VHZZ01000005.1:91776-112116 GCA_009801015.1 Silene noctiflora
TTATATATTACTATACAATTATATTCCAGCAATATAAAAAAAAAAAAAAAAAAAAAAAATTACTATTGTTGCAAAATTAAAGTGCTTAACAACTTACTGCTGTCGGCTTGCATTAACTTACATACAAAAACATTCTTTTAGTGCTCAAAGACGTACATTTAGTCATTTACTATGGTTGCAAAAGTTTGACTTATAATTTACGCTTCATTTTAAGTCATCTTCTTAGTAATGATCAATTGATTATGATGAGTTTAGGCCGGCCGGTGGGTTATCATTGAATAATTATCCAATGATAAATTAAAGCTTTTGACACACGGAAAGGTGAAAACCATTAATGTAATAGATTAGTGTCGACTCTATAGAAGAGCTGGCAATTGGGGCCGTGGGCTGGCAGGCGGCACGGCACGGCACGCCACGGCACGACGAGTTCTTCGAGGCGACACGGAGCTGGCACGATCGTACTTGAGGCAGGCTTCGATGCGATTTTCCTCAAATCTTCGTGCTCAGGCACGGCACGGCACGACCCGGCCCAGGCACGAGTGCGTCTGGCACGAACCTGGCACGACGGGCCTGGCACGGCACGACCCGGGAATTGGCACAAACGTACTAAAAATATAGCAATTGTAAAACAAAACGTACTAAAAATATAGCAATTATAAAACAATTATATAGCAATTTATCGTTTATTAAATAAAAAGTACTGAAAATATAGCAATTATAATACAGTTTTTTTTTTAAAAATAGAAAAATAAAATAAACATAAGGCACATGGTCGGCCCACATGTCAGGCACGACCCGGGCACAAAACTGGGCGTGCTAAGAGCGGGTCGCGGCGGAGGTTGGGTTGAGTGGGCCAGGCACGGCACGGCCAACCCAATATCCGTGTCTGGGCCAGGCCAATTTTGGAGGAAAGCACGATCAGCTGGCACGCGGGCCGGCCCAGCATGGCTCATTACCAACTCTACTGTATAGTAGTCAGTGACGAATCTTAGAGTGAATAATAAAGGAGGTCAAGGTTTAAAATATTGACTTCGTGGATTAATACAAGTCTCAGTCGTTGAGTCAAGGAAGGCTTCGAACTAATAATTTTACACTGTAATATAAAAACTCAACGGATAATCAAACCTCCTCCCGACATAACTAAAATCCTTGACTATTAGCATGAAAAAAGAATAGATCTCTCTAATCTAGACATTTAGCTAGCTAGTTGTGTACTTGTGTTGTAAACTTGAAGAATCTTATTAGCTAGGGTTAATCTTTTCAAAGGCACATGCATGGCAAAGTAAATATTCATATTTCTCGAAACGAGATCTGTCGGTATGTGGCATGTCTCAACTCTATACTCTCTATTGTGTCAGTAGACTAGCTTGGATTCGATAGTTTTTTTTTAAGGGTTGGACATTATCCGAAATTCTTAAATAAGATCGTTGTATAATTAATATTTCGTATTCTAATACGAAATATTAATATTCCGTATAAATTTTTATTTGTGACGGATTAACGTGAGACAAAGAGACAAGTGGGAGAGAGTTATGAGACGTTAGAAGCTTGTGACCGTCACAAGTAAGACGGACTAAATACAAGATTGATCACTGTGGTCGGTAAGATTTTAGATTTGTGTCTTTCGCACGATAGACTTTATGAAATTAACTATATTAAACCTAGCTTTAGGACAAACAACTTTAATTTACCAAAGTTAAGCCCAAACTTTATAGACCTTGTGATTACACAATTAAAAAGTTATAGAATCTTGTTTAAAACGGTTATATCTATCTTAAACAATAAAATAGATGAATAGATAGATGAGATAAAAAATAAAATGCTTCGAGAATGACGAACTCTTGTCTCATCTATCTATATAGGTTAGTAATTAACTCAGTTTACCCTTAAAATAGATATAATCATCTTAGTCCGACACGACTCGACTAGCTCACGCGAACTGATATGTGCATGATGGATTTGTATCACCAGACAGAATGAAGACGACCGTGCTATTATTAGAATAACATGCAAGACGATAAATATAGTAATTCAAAGAGTTATAAATTACGTAGCAACAAAAAAAAGCAGTTGGTAGTTCAATTCATTTGCAGTTGCGTTGTTACTATCCTTATGAATTTACTAATTATATTCATCTTTCAACTTTTCTATTTGCTCTACATTGCTTCTTATTCTACAACTTTCTAATAATACATAAATACTCAAGCTGAAGACGAATAATGCTGCTCCATTTCTTCTCCACTTGCCCTGTCACTTGCCTTATTATAAGAGGGACACTATTCGTCTTCAGTTTATGACGGATACTATCCGTCACAAGCAAGACGTTTTGCTAGTAATAAAGCCCTAGACAGTCTTACACTCCCATGCCTTGCCTTTATGCTAAACGTGTTGCAGTCACTAATTGATACCCAAAAGACAAATCTTAAGCTACTATTCCGTACTATTTACCCAGATATTCTCCAGTCCAGCAGATAAGATTCTAGACGGTCATTATCCGTCTTAAGCTTAAGACGGATAGTAGCTCTGTCACACAAATGCAAGTGGGTATATCAATTTTCCACCCACTTACCTCTCACTTGCAATTTGTGAGAGGCCACTATCCGTCTTAAGTTTAAGACGGACAGTGGCCGTCTTAAATAAAAGAATTTGTGTAAGATTATATAGTCTCTCCGTCTCGGTCATCTGTTGTTCTATTCTATTTTTAATTGTCTCAGTCAATTATTGTCTTTTCTATTTAGAAATGCATTTGATGAATAATTTCATTATTCACACTCAATTTGGTCCACTTGTCATATAATAATTAGCCCCCTCATCTTTCTTTGGTTCTTATAATAAAATCAAAGGATAATAATTGACCGGGATTGAGAGAGAATATGCAAAACCATTTTTTTATACGGAGTAACAAGCTGGACATTAGCCGTGTTGCAAGCATATATTCCTCCAAGAAAATTGTTGCATCTGTAGCAAATCCTATGTTGTGCAACAAAGTAATGAAATCACGTATTCTTATTTACGACGGACATGTTCGTCTTTAAAAAAAAACGGGTCTAAAAAATAAATGAAACCTTTGTCATATTATTTATCTATTTGGGGTAGTATTTGAATGTTTTATACTTTGACGGAATGATCAATGTTTCCAAATACAAAAAAAGAAAAAAAAAATAGAAAGTTTAATTTTGCAGTTATTCTAACTCGTGACAAAAATGTACTTGTGATATCTCACAACCACTTTTCTTCTTTATTATTTCTTGAACTGGTTGTACAATGTCACAAGTTTGTGAGTCACAACGCATCACAAATGAGAATTTACATTAATCCGGATTGATTATTTCGGATTTTGCTCTCTATTCTCTACTACTATATGCACATACATTCATACAACTTTATTAGTTAAACTAACCGACATCTACCTACTATTATATCGAATAAACCACCTTAAAATAGCCCTAGTTTTTAATTTATACTCCCTCCGTCCCAGTTATTTGTTGTCTTTTCCATATTTGAGTGTCTCAGTCAATTGTTGTCCTTTCTATTTTAGTATTTCATTTGATGAGTAATTTGATCTTTTACATTCACTTTAGTCCACTTGTCATCTTATAATTGACTCTCTCCTCTTTCCTTGATCTTTGTGCCAAAATCAAAGGACAACAAATGACCGAAACGGAGGGAGTAATTGTTAATATGATGTTCACCTAATAAAAATGAAGAGTAGTTGTCTAGATTGTGACATGAAACTCTAAACTTATGATTTATGAAAACGTAGGTGACATGTCGAGAATCTCTTATAGGTACAAAGTAGACCCCATTGTGGGACTTATGAACGTATGATGTCCGAATCTCACCTCAATTTTGTCAACATTCGTGCACCCTCGCATACTTGTATTATGCAACATGCTATATATATCCGCAAATTCTCATTTGTGACGGACATATCTTTACAACAGGTTAAATATTATCCATGTGGAGATAGATAAGAGAAAAATAAAATACCTAAAGAATAACAATTTGTTTTGTCTTATCTATCCACATAAATACTACTTAACCCGTCACATTATATCACCGATCTTCCTAACTCCTAAGTTGATGAGATATGTAACGTGCCACCACATTATATGAAATATGTTGTGCACGTATCTTGATTTTGAAATTTGGATATGTATGTAGGATCCGAGTTTGAATATTTCAATTTAACTTGTCGACATTTCCTGTGGATAATGTAGGTCGTACAATTATAATTATACTAACTACAAAGTATTTTATTTCATAAGAGGAATACGGGTATATATTTATGAATCGTCTCTAACTACACACAACGCTAAATAAAGATTAAATATACTTATAACTAGAACTGAATAAGAGAAAACATGTTCACTAATCACTACGAGTGAGTTACTTCATATATTGGTATATAAAACGGTGGATAAAGGAACATTATTTACAAAAATTCTGATGTGACTCATAAATAAAAATTCGAACCTACGGAGTACCATAATAGACATGATTTTGTATTAATCTAGTGATTAAGATAGAGATTTTATAGACAAAAGATTTCACGTTCGAATCCCATCATGATCCGATGGAATACACACATTGATCCGATGAGCCAACATTAAAGGATACTTGATCCAATGAGGCAAACCGGTTCGGGCCATGGGGTCGGATGTAAGCTCAATGAGTTCTTAAAGCCCAATGAGCATCCTCACGTTCAAAAGCCCAGTGCTCAATTTCCCAACCCATTAGCCTTCACTCCTCTCAGTCCAATTCAATATTTTTATTTGATTTTTTTTTTATCTAACGAAACGCGCATTTAGTCGCATTATTAATCAAAATTTTAATTTTTGATACTTGTTTACATATCCACGTCGAAAATTTAATATTTTGACCTTAAAAAATCAATTGTGAAAATTAAATTGGGTCGAGCGGGGATTATGAAATAGAATTTTATTGAAGTATATAATTAAGAAACTAGTTTTGTAACCCGTGAATTTCACCGGATGTTTGTTTGGAGTATGCTATTTTTAGTAATTGAAATTTTATAAAATATCAAAACATATAGTTAGATCACCTCATGAATTTCATGATAGATTGTGTACTAAAATTACGGGCATTTACATGTTAACGTAAAGATCAAAGTCGATAAATTAAATAAGCCACTTAGGTGAAAATTGCTATTTTTTCAAAGTAAAATGATGAAAAAACCAACAAATACCAAAATAAAACATACAATTGAAAAAAAAAAAGTATTAGTCATTCACATTGACGTCGTCAATCTTGTAGTTAGTCTCTAATATATAGTTGTTTAAGCAATCCTAGTATTTTACTTCTCCATATAATCTTCTTTTTTCCAACGAAGTGTTCCTATAATAAAAAAAGTAACTCAATAATTAGCCTGAATTAACCAACAAAATAGTGTTATTAACTTAAGTTTCTTCTTAAATAGTGAAAGAAAGAGGGGATGGGGATGAAGTCGTAGAGATGTAAGTATATTAACCTTTGAATAGCCCAATACCATAGATCTTGATATCCCTTAAATGAGAACAAAACAAACATAAACGATGAAGTTGAAAATGTGATGAACACTTCATAACCCAATGGAACTTACATATAAAAATAAGTAAATTAATTAATAATTTAAAAACCTTGATACACTTAGCTTGATGTGAATAGAATGATAGGAAAGTAGTGACACTTTTAGTTCTAATGACGTTAGGAATAAGAAAAATTTTGGCTTACAATTTTGGCTTCCATAAAAAATATATAAACAATTGAGGGTGTGTTTTATGACTTTTGAGCATCATTTTTTTCATTTTTATCAAATTTAATATAGCTATAAATATGAATCAAGGTTCATGACTTTTGAGCATCATTTTTTCATCACTGTGAAATTTAATATAAATATAAATAAGGAATAAAGAGAAATAGAATGTAGAAGGTTTGCTTGATTAGGCTTATTAGTTATTACAACTATTGATTTTTTTTTTTACAAAATGCATTTAATATTTCAGAATTTTTTTTCTTTTTTCCTTTTTAAATAAGAAAAGTTTTGTCACCCGTGCAATGCACTGGATAGTTATATGTTTTCGCTGGATTTTGTCGTTTATTTTTATCCATAAAATTGAATGTCAATGTTTGAATATAAATGTATAACAAATTCTTGCACCAATTACAATATATAGTACAAGACAATTACATATTTTTTAAAAAATATAAATAGTTTGGATTACRAAGACAAATATTTTTTTGTGTCAATTAGGAAAACAAATATATATATAAACAAAATAGTTATCGAAAATTTGCATCGGAAACTTTTCAACCCATATATGTGCTCTTTTATTTGAGTCTATTTTTTTAATAAAACAATACATCCACAACTTATCAGTTTCTACCTTACGTTTTTTTTTTACCTCTAATTTTACCTTAGTGTCGTGCCTTTTGTATTTCTTCCCTCTTCACATCACCCTTGTGATGATTTGTGATGATTTGCTTTAAGTGCATTCACTTACATTTCATGATACTTTAAAATTTATATAAAAAAAACGGAAAATTCACATGGTACCCTAAACTTTGTCATTTTTCACGTGGTATCCAACTTTTTAAGTTTGTGTACATGATACCTTTAAACTTTGATTTTCAAGTAGGACGTGCCTTTTTTATCGTTCTTAAAACTTTTAATTGAGCATAAATCGTAAACTAGAAATCAGAATTGACCAATTTTTTTTCAAAATTAATTATCTTTTCGAGATCTATAATTTTATAAAATGAAAAACGGTCATTCGAAAATTTAAGATCAAAATTATGGTTGATTTAAGATTCTCGGAAAAAAAAAACATAGAAAATGTCAATCGACAATTTTTTTTTATCTCAAATCGTAGATTATGACAAGATAATCATTTTAGAACAAAAAAGTTGTCGATTCCAAATTTCCATGTGGGAGTTACGCTCAATTAAAATTTTTTATAGCGACAAAAAGGGCATATTATGCATGGAAATGAAATGTGAAGGGTACAATGTACACAAACTTAAAATATTAGGTACCATGTGAAAAGTGGCAATGTTCAGGGGTACCACGTGAATTTTACGTATAAAAAATATAGGAAAAATGTTAATGAAAACTATAGGTGTTAAATAATATAAAGAGTTTTAATCAATTTATTAACACATATATTATATTACAAAAATTAATTAAATAATAAAAAAAATTAATTAATTTGATGAGTGTTAAAGTATTATGAAGAGTTTTAATCAATTTATTACCTTATTTAATTAAAAAAAATGAATTAAATAGGAAAAAATGTTAATAAAAATGGTGGGTGTTAAGTAATATGAATTTTTTTAATTCATTTACTAACATGTTTATTACAAAAACATCAATTAAAATGTCAATTTTAATTATGAATTATGAAATTTATTAACATTTTTTATTACAAAAATTTCAATTAAAATGTCAATATTAATTATAAATTATGAAATTTTGATGTAAATTTGTAAGGGTTACATAAATTTTGAAAAACAATATATTTAATATATAAAATTAATTTAAGAATAATGATAATATCCTTTAATATTATAAATAATTGAATTAAATTAATTTATAAATAAATAAATTAAATTAATGTCATGTCATAATAAATTAATAATTCATGTCACATTAATTTGCCATGTCACATTAAAAATATGTCATGTCACATTTAAAAATGTCACGTCACATTAAAATTCGTTATGTCACATTATTTTAGATACCCTTTTAATTATATTTTATAGACTAGGGTGCCACACAATATTTGTATTGCCCTCTTACAATAAGAGGGCAACAAATATCGATTGAAAGCTCCAAACCCGATTTGAGATAGAACATGGAGTAAGCAATAGAACCTCTTGATACCAAATTGTAGGTCGATAAAACAAGCCAGACGAAAAACAAAGCCACATCCCCTTGAGAGGGCGGACCTAAGTCGACAAGGTTTTCATTGGTAGTTTCTGAACCCTAACACTAATAACAAAATGAATCGAGAGAGCTACAATATATTTCCGTGTCCTTTCCCCGACTCTTCCTTTCCTTTCTTTTCCCTTCGAACAAGGGTAACCATTAGTTTGTGGGAAGCTTGCTTACCTTTGCTTTCATCTTGTGATCGACTCGATTATACGGAGTACTACACAAAAATCAAAATCCAATTGTACAATTAACTTCAAAAGATTGCCAGTTTCTTCATCCTGCATATATCTTCTATACATTCATCATATTGTTACTCGGATTCGCAAAAACATTAATTAATTAACTCACATATGAGTCGAGTTGTAAATTAAACATCTCTTATTATGTATTTTGTGCTGTATATATAAATTACTTCATCATACAAAAATAATACTGTAAACATTTCACTCCGAATCGCCACCAGAATGAGTAGGACTGCCTGCAAAAGACTTCATAGGGATTTTAATCTCTAAGACTAAGTCATTTTTAACAGTTACCTCTGTCTTTTTCCAATCTGCATTCTCCGGCAACTCGATTCTTCTTACAAATCCATGCTCCCACCAATGGCTACTCTTCCAATCCCTTGCTTTCGGGTCACCATTCTGATGCTTGCGGTACTGACCGCTAATCTCAAGGATCTTGCCTTTTTCGACACATACTTGTACACAGTCTTCTCCTACTCCTGTATAAACATACCACTTGGGTTACAAATTGCTTAATTTTTCAATAAAACTACATTATTATGCCAGAAAATATTCGTCTTTTGATGAAATTTTAGCGGACCTGAGATCACCGGCTTAAATTCCAGGGTATCAATTATAAAGTGAAATGCTACATGCCTACATTCAATTCAACATCAACAACACAGTTGGAATTTGGAACTCTAAGGTAAAGGACCTTTCGTTCAGAAGGACATCAACTAGGTATAGTAGGAGTCAAATGTACGCAACCTAACCGACAATACAGCAACACTAGCCGGTAAAAAAAGTCAGATGTACGCGACATGCAACATATAGAGAACCAAGTAATGCAAGAACAATTTGATTGTTGCAATATGCATATATGACAGGCAACATCATGTAATGATCTTCGAGCTAACTTTATACTCCCTCCATCCCGTTCATTTGTTGTCATTTGGTTTTGGCACAAAGACCAAGGAAAGAGGAGAGAGACAGTTATAAGATGACAAGTGGACTAAATTGAATATGAAACATCAAATTACTCATCAAATGCAATCCTAAAATATAAAGGACAACAATTGACTGGACACACAAAATGGAAAAGGACAACAAATGACCGGGACGGAGGGAGTATGTTAATCGTTCGATTAAACATTTAAAGCATTTCCATGACCATACAAAGTCACTGTCCAACTACACGGACTGAACCGGCCCGATAACAGCTATAAAGTTAGGGGACCCCTACACTAACCACTCTTCAAGCCTAAAGAAGATTCGAGTGAGGGGGCATATTAGGATATTAAAATATTGATTGAGCGTCAACCATCGTTTTGGTTAAGATGGTCTTTTCAACAGATTTAATTCAGAAGGGTTAATACCAAAACTGTCAATAAAAATCAAATTTACCTACAAGTTTAACTTAAAATTAGTATATTCCAGCCGAAATAGTAGATTGATCAACCAATCACCAATTTTATGTGTTTGTAAATGTCATATTGTGGTAGCATATTGATCGCAATCTAATATTTCGGAATATATCAGCATATTAAAACAGCATACTCAATTAATACATGAAAATAATCTAATTGTCATATAATAAGTTGGTAATTACCAAACGCTTTTTCTTAATTCTACAAATTTAATTTGATAGAAAATTCGATAACTGTATTATTCTGCTAACGTTATCCGTTATTATTAAGAGTTAAAAAAATCAACAATACTCAAAAATAACTAAAACCGTTGTAGACATATAATCATCTCATTCACCTTATCCACCACATACATATAACGGTCTTACACAAGATCAACTGCAACGAGAAAACTTACCCGGCAACTCGGATTTCAACACAAATTCCCTATCATTCTGAACCCAATCAACTTGATTAAACCCATGAACTCGAAGATTAGACAACAAAACATCAGCTTCAAAATCCCACAAAGGAAAAGCATCAGAAGGATCAAAAAACTTGCCAAATAACATAGGACTAAACAATGAACCTTCACCAAATACTTTGGAAATTACATTATTACCCTTTGTTAAAAACCCATTAAAACAATCTTCTGTTAATGGTACTATCCATTTATGTGGTGTTCGATCTTCTAATAACACTTCTATACGTCTAATTCCTGACATTTTTACCCTTTTTTGTTATTAAGGTTTGCTGTTTTCTTATAATATTATGAAAAATATGAAGAAGCTAAAAGACAGTTTATTGAAAACATAAAGGGAATAATTTCGTTTGGAATATCTAGAAGATTATAAAGTAACGAGAGGTTGTGCTCATGACTTTGGTAAATCCCGTCAGCGTTAAAATTGTCCTTTCGGCTTCCTTTACGCAAAGAAAATTAAAACAAGGGAATAAATTCGTTTGGAATATCAAGAAAATTATAAAGTATAGAAGATTATAAAGATAAGAGAATATTTGTTCCACTTGTTTGTGTTTTCTAAGTGCATGGTATTTTTTTCTTCTTTATTTTGGCTGTTGGAGTTCGTTGTTTCTGGAGTGTTGTCCTTTGATGCATGCGTCTTGCTTTTGGTAATAGGGAGATTTTTGTGGTGGAATGACAAGTGCTGTTGTGACTCTTAGATCCATGCTAGAGATGTTCATGGACGGGACGGTTCATAAGGTTCGTCTCGTCTGGTCCGCTAACAAAGCGGGTTTGAACTTTGAACCATGTATTTTACAAAATTTATAAAGGTGTGGTCCACGAACTAGCCTTGAACCCGTGAGCTCGCATGTAGAGTTGGCGATTCGGGCCGTGGGTTGGCGGGCGGCACGGCTCCGAGGAATGCAGGGCACGGCACGACGAGTTTTTCGAGGCGGCACGGGCCCAACACGACCGTGCTTGAGGCGGGCTCCGACGCGGTGCCTAGGCACGGCACGGCCCAGGCACGAGTGGGTCTGTTACGAATCAGGCACGACGGGCCTGACACGGCACGACCCAAAAATTGGCACGAAAGTACTAAAAATATAGCAATTATAGCAATTATATAACAATTTATCATTTATTAAACAAAAAGTACTAAAAATATACAATATTTTTTTAAAAAGTGAAATAAACTCAAGGCACATGGACCGACCCACATGCCAGGCACGAACGGCCCATGGGCCAGGCACGGCCCGGACACGAAACTGGGCGTGCCAAGAGCGGGCCGCGGCGGGGGTTCGGGTGAGTGGGCCAGGCACGGCACGGCACGGCTAGCCCAATATCCGTGCCTGGGTCGGGCCAATTTTGGAGGAAAGCACGACGGGCCGGCACACGAGCTGGCCCAACACGGCCCATTGCCAACTCTACTCGCATGTCCGCGGCCCGCGGGCCAAAAAAATCATACAAGTCCGACCCACATTCGGTCTACAATTCTATGAACAGGATGCATTTATTTAGTGTAAACTGGGGTGTCGAACGTTTCTAGCTTGAGTGGATGATCTCGGCCCAAATAGCTTTTTTTTTTTATTTTTATTTTTTTCGGCTTTCTATTAGTCTAACGAGTGGCTGGTGAGAATCAAATTCCTTATTTTACGAGTGAAGTAAGAAAGTTCTTACCACTCGAACTAACTATGATACTTTATTAGAAGTGATCGGTTGATAATTTTTATCATAAAATAGTCACTTTGATCCGTGTTAATATTCGCAGATAAGAATTTACATTTTATTATAGAATACCCACTAATACAAATTCCTCGCCCCAAATAATACAGGAACTAGTGAACTACAACTACAGAGGGGATGAACATGAAGTCATGAACACAGTCAACATAGATTCTCAATATTCAATTATTTGTTCCAATTAGTAGTAGACTTTGTCAATCATTCAAACAACCCATTGTCTAAACTTTTGTCAACTTGAATTATTCATTCAAAATTTAGCAACTAATAATATAATATGCCTAAATTCCTTGGTAAAACTAAAATGTTTGCTGTCTTCATAGTATTATTCAACATATTTTCTCAACTAATTCCACCCAAATTATTAATTTCATTAATTTTACTTGGGTATTGCTCAAAGTTTCAATCTTTTAGGTTAATTGAATTGGGTATGATTTAGTTGTTGGAATAAAGATTGAAACTTTGGGTCAAAATTAAGAAGATTGGTAAAACCCTTTTCGGGTTTTAATCTCGAAATGGTTTGGGTCGGCTGACATGAATCATCGAACATTTGAGATATAAGATGGAATTAAAAAAAGTGGGAAGTTGGTTGGTGTTTTTTCTTGTGTTTTGGTGTTTTTCAGGGAATGCAGTGGATGATAAGGAGGTGATCAAGGGTGTGATCAATGTGTTTGGTCTTATTTCAACTTCTGAAAAACCAGATGAAATTTTGGTATGAAATTATGTCTTTTTGTTTACTATATATTGAGCTTTTTTTTTCCCTGGGTGACCAGGGAACCTGGATCCGTTACCTTTGGTGCGCACTGGATGGGTACTGTATATTGAGCTTATTTGCTTAGTTTTTGTGTAGTTTTAGCTATTTATTGACTTTGTGAAATTGTTATACAGTATGTGTATGCCTATATTTTTGGTGATCTAGCTCTTTTTATTTTATTTTCTGAAATCGGTGATTGGCTCTGAAAATGACAATAGCAGATCAAATTAGGTTTCATTAATGTAGTCCACAGATTGCCGTTTCAGTCATTTATTTACTTTTTATACGGAGTATTCTGTGGGGCTGACAACTATGTGAGATGTATTATAATCAAAGGTAAACAAATAATTAGAAGGGAGCTTACCAGCCAAGCATTCATCTGTGAGCTGCTGAACTGTCTGGCTCTCAAGAAAGCACACCTTCCTTAGTTTGATTTGTGGTCTTGTGGATTCCGTTATTAGCAATGGGAGACTTCAGCATCGTTTCCTGGATTCGTTGTTAGTTGTTGTTTTCTTGGTGGAGGAGGGACTGACCATAGGCCTAAAAAACACAGAGATGTTACTAGTGTGAGCACAAAGATCTCGAAAGACACGTGTTTCTTGAAGTAATCTGTCATTGGTGAACTACAGGGATAGTTGATTACACAATTAGGTGCTACTCTGCTAGATAAGAGCAAGCTGACACTAACCTGCCTTGCTCTTAACTCTCAACTCTATAAAACTTCGCTTGACAGTTCTATTCTGGCTTTGCCGTTTGTAACTTCTCCTGTTGCTTGTTATTGAGCTGCGACATGCAACTTTAATGTGTAAATCTACACGAAATTTCAATTTTGCTTGTTTGGAGAAGCTTCCTGGAAGAATTATGTGGACTCCCTATGGTCTCATACTCTCATTACGTTTGCATATTTAATGTAGAGTGTTGTTGTGTGTGGCAGGTGGAGGTATTAGGAAACAATTG
This sequence comes from Silene noctiflora, assembly GCA_009801015.1. NCBI lineage: Eukaryota > Viridiplantae > Streptophyta > Magnoliopsida > Caryophyllales > Caryophyllaceae > Silene > Silene noctiflora. Next base: position 105,248 of record VHZZ01000005.1, read on the forward strand.
CAGAGTTGAGTTGATACATTTAAAGCGAATATATAAAAATCTTGGTTTCGGTGCTCCAGAAGCAATAAGCACTACAACGGAAAAACGTGTTCATGATCAGGAGTCAGCACGGGAGGATATTCAGAAAGCTCTAGACTCTCTAAATCCACTGATAACACGAAGCCTTTATAAGTGTTTTAGGAAGAACTATATAGTATCTTCGATCTCTGGTAAAGATGTCGGCCTTGTTGGTCTGTTCCCTGAACATGGTGGCTCCCTATTGCGTATTTCCAATCCCACAGATAGCTCAAGGAGGCAATTGGCCGAAGCTCCTTCAAACCCGTTGGCTCCACCTCCAGCAGATACAACAGGAGACCATCCCAAAGGCAGCCATAGAACGATAATTATTGTTGTTGCTGTCACTGCAGTTGGGACATTCGTTCTTGCAACTATTGTCTTTCTATTCGCCCGTAAAGCTTTCAGTGGAGGATCTGGTTTTTGTCATAAGAATGATACCACGAGCAACAATGCTGTCAATGGTATAGTCATATGATTCTGAATATCCACTTCATATATTTTTCCATTTCCAATATTCCAGTGGAGCCAAAGGCTCGTTACTTTTTTGTTTGGGATTATGATGAAATAAAGCAAAATCACTCACTAAACCGGGGCGCCCTTTTTTTTTTTACTGCGAAGTACGCAATTTTTTGTATGGGTTATGTGGAATTTGGAAACAACCTTATTGTATTGTTGAACACTGGGTAAGGGTGTGTACCTCCGACTTCCCTTTATCCACCACTTGAGAGAGATGTCGAGGCATTGGGTATTATTGTTGTCTTATCTCTGAGTTGCATACTGATGATAGGCACTGAACTTGCAGATTCTTYACCAAACACTTCGCCTTACAAAAAATCTAATGGCAAAGAAAAGATGAGTAATCAGTTGAACTYCGACAATTTCACCCGCCAAACAGGAGTTGCATCTTTAAGTGGTGGCAGTGCAATTGCATCATCTTCAGCTGTAAACACCAMTCCAGGAAGGCATGGTGCACCTTCTCCTTTGATGCATCCTCCCGGTTGGGCAAATTCCTCRCCATCACCTGCATCCTTGAGCCCGGCTTCCCACATGGGTGGTCCACCACGTCCTCCTCCCCCAATGCCACCACCAGCACCTCCAAAAAAGGCTGCCCCACAACCTCCAGGTCCCCCACCTCCACCTGGGCCTCGTGCACCTCCACCTCCCAAAAATGGCTCTGTGCCACCTCGACCTCCTTCAGGTTCCGTAAAAGCTGCCAGTTCTGATGATGATGCGCAAGCAAAGCTAAAACCGTTCTTCTGGGATAAGGTCATGGCCAACCCTGATCATTCTATGGTCTGGGACCAATTTAAATCAGGGTCCTTCCAGTGAGTCTCCTACATGCTTTGCTGGATGTTTGTTAAGCCGATGCTAGTGTAATCGTAGTTATGATATTTCTTATGAAATTGCAGGTTCAACGAGGAGATGATAGAATCGCTATTTGGTTATGTTCCTGGTGGGAACCAAAAAGGGAAGAAGAAAGAATCTTCGTCACAAGATTTACCTCCAGTGCCACAATTGATTCAACTTATAGACCAGAAGAAGGCACAAAACCTATCCATTCTCTTGCGAGCACTGAACGTGACTACAGAAGAAATCCGTGATGCTCTCCTTGAAGGTGATTATCTAACATAGTCCCTGGAGGTGGAAAGGCGCAACACCTATCCATTCTCTGCTTCAATTGCTTCGTTCCTTCAAATTTTGCGCATCCAACCTCATTTTCGGTTTTTCGGGCAAGATTGTTTACGTACTTCTCATTAACCTACTTTTTTTTCGGGAGCATACTTACAGGAAAGGGGGGGATGCGGCTCTTTATACAAAAAACTCTGGCCCTTTTATTATGGTATATGCATTGTTTTCGGGAATTACAAGCTCAGATGCTGCTGCTTTCCATTATTTTGCAGGACATGAGCTTCCTTCTGAGCTTCTTGAGACTTTGTTAAAGATGGCTCCAACTACTGAAGAGGAATTAAAATTGAGACTATTTGATGGGGACATATCTCAACTCGGGACAGCTGAGCGATTTTTGAAGGGTATGGTAGACATCCCATTTGCTTTCAAGCGAATGGAGGCATTACTGTTTATGGTTACTCTTGAAGAAGACGCTGTAACAGTGAAGGAGAACTTGACAATTTTAGAGGTCAGTATCTCTCAAGTTTCTGTCAGTTCATCGTTTCATGAGAATCTTGTTCACTTACTGCTCTTTGTCATATTCTCATGCTATTTAAAATAGTTAATTGACAGTAAGTCTCTTATGACTCGGTTTTTTCAGAAGTCTCTGTGTTTAATTTTAATTGTATGCTGAACAGGCAGCTAGCAAGGAAGTGAGAAGCAGTCGTCTTTTCCTCAAACTGCTAGAAGCAGTCCTTAAGACAGGAAATCGTATGAATACTGGAACATACCGCGGTGGGGCACAAGCATTTAAGCTTGACACCCTTCTGAAATTGGCCGATGTAAAAGGAACAGATGGCAAGACCACCCTCCTCCATTTCGTTGTCCAGGAAATAATAAGGTCTGAAGGAGTCAGAGCCGCTCGTGGTACAGGCAGAAGCAAGAGTACATCCTTGAACAGCTTCCAGTCCACTGATCTTTCAGAAGATATACCAACCCCCAGCAACACCGAGGACCACTATAGAAGTCTTGGCCTAGAAGTTGTCTCTGGATTGGGTGACGAGCTCCAAAACGTCAGGAAAGCTGCAGGTCTGGATTACGACAGCATTACAGGGACAATAGTCAAGCTCGGAAATGCTTTTCTAAAAACAAAGAATTTTCTCAACAGAGAAATGGACGGCACGGCAGAGGAAGGTGGCTTCCACAAAGCCCTAAGAAGCTTTATAAAGCAAGCAGAGGACGAAATCACAGAATTACAGGAGGAAGAAAAGAGAATAATGAAGATCGTAAAGAATGCAGCAGATTACTTCCATGGAAACTCGGGGAAGGAGGAAGGGCTACGGTTATTTGTCATAGTCCGTGATTTTGTGATTATGTTGGAAAAGGTATGTCGGGAAGTGAAAGCAAAGCCCACATGGCCAAGCAAGTCTCAGAAAACCAAAACTCCTTCTAGACAATCTTCCTCAGAGACCCCTCGTACACCATCAACTCCTGATTTTCGCCAGCTTCTTTTCCCAGCAATCGCTGAGCGAAGACAAGATCATTCCAGCTCAGATGATGAATTCGACTCTGCGTGATTACGTGAACTTGTTTGCCTTACATTTACCGTGTGCATATAACCACAAGTCTCGAATGCAACATTCTGTATACACAGCCTCCAGTTAATCATACTCAGAAACTCGGAAATTTATTGATTTTTTGCATGAAACTCGTTGCATTAAAATGTCAAAAATCACCAGAACTTGCATTCAAGTTTACTTTCATATTCATCGATCCAAATTGAACCAAATTATACACACAATCTTTGTAACCAACCCAAAACACTACCTCAAATCCTACATCGACAACCAAACAACCAAAAAACGAATACTAATAACTAAACTACCACCCTACTCTAAACCAACAACAATGTCAGTAACTCCAATCTCCATATCAAATCTTAAGCATCATCATCGACTGAACTCGGCTTCCCAGCCTTGCTCTTAGGAAGAAGAAGATTATGAATATTCGGCATCACACCACCATTCGCAATGGTAACATCTCCAAGCAACTTACTCAACTCCTCATCGTTCCTCACCGCTAACTGTATATGCCTCGGCACAATTCTCGTCTTCTTGTTATCCCTCGCCGCATTTCCAGCCAACTCCAATACCTAAATACACAAACAATTCAACCAATCAATCACAAATTCTATCTGATCCTTTTAAACTTAATTTCGGTTCAATTAACTTTTCAAATCTAGATCCAAATCTAAAACAGTTGATAAAGGAGATATTTTTAATAATTGTCGACAATAATTAGTAATTTCTCAACCATCTTTCTTACTACTAAGAGAATAAAAGTTCTCAATAATTAGTAATCTGGTTAAATAAGGAAATAAGATTATATTTTTATTAATATATTATCTTTAATTAATATATAATCTTTAATCATTATAATATTTTAATTAAAAACTAAAAGAAAACTGGTATAAATCTAAAAATTCGTGTATGAAAAAACAATAAATTGATATTATTAATTTTGTATAAAAAAATTACCACGTACTTAATTCGTATTAAAAAAACTTATGAACTGATATTATTAATTTCGTGACAAAAAAAAATTATAAATTTATTTGAGAAAATTTATAAATTGAAATCATTAGTTTTCTGATAATCTTTATATTAAAATAAACATTTCATTACTTTACTCAATTTTTTGATTAATTTACCATTTCAATTTTTTAACCTCATATTAAAACATGAAAAATTATTAATAATATCAATTTTAAATATATAAATAATGCATTATAAACTAAATGACCTATAAATACCACGCATGTATGCGCGGGATCCATACGAGTGAATAACTATTAGGATAATATATATATGTACCTCAGCAGCGAGGTATTCAAGGACAGCAGCAAGATAAACAGGAGCACCGGCACCAACACGCTCAGCATACTTTCCCGCCTTCAAAAACCGAGCAATACGACCAACAGGGAACTGTAACCCAGCCTTACTACTCCTCGATGTCGCTTTTTTAGCGGAACCGGAACCGAGTGTCTTTCCTCTTCCTGCCATTGTATGAGTGATGGGAGATTAAAGTGTTAGGGGGAAAATGTGAAGGGAATGAGGAAATGTTGTATGTGGGAAATGTGATTTGGGTTGGGGTATATATAGGAGTATGGTGTTTGGGTGTTGTGGATTGGACCAATCAGAGTGAAGGACACGGATTGATGATGTGGATCGTTGGATTGGGATTAGATCGACGGTGTGTAGGGTTTGGAGAAGTTGGAAGGCGGGAATTTGGAAATTAAAATTTTGACCCGATTTCCCGCCGCTTTGTTGCTTTAAATCTCTAATTTGTAATTTGTATTCGTATTTTATGTTGGTCATTTATTTATTTTTGTTCGAAATTTTTTTACTGCTTACGACTTTAAAATTTGATGTCTTTGAAAATGATTGAAATATTTCGTTTGTCATACTTATTTTTAATGTAGAGAGTTATTTTGTCGTGAGTTAATTTTATTGGATTGATTACAAATATTAAATTAAAATAGATGAGTACGTATTTATTATTGTGTCACTAATCACTATATGTAAGAGTCATTAAAATGCTGGGATTATGTAGGTGTAGAGATGGAAGTGGGTCCTTCATCGTGTCGATCATGTGCATGGAGAAGAAAATGACACGACACAGGCACGAGAAGATGGGTTTCTTGTCGTGTCGGTGAAATGAAAGTGACAACGCAGGCATGCCGCTTAGCGTGTCATGTGTCGTGCCATGTTTGGGTGTGCTTAAGTAATTACTCAACTTAAGCCTTACTTCTTTGCATTTTAAGCGTTCTTAGGTGGGTTGTGTTGTCCCTAGGCCTCGCACGGTTTTCTTACTCAAACTTCAACCCATACACGATCCACGACGTGTCGTAATGTGATGGTTGTGCTAATCTCGAATTATGCTAAAATGGGTCATGGGTTGTGTTTAGAATTTTTTGTGCTATACTATTAATTTCATTTAATGTTATATGTTATTTCAATATTTATATGTATATTATGATTTACTATGTTTTGGTATTTTATAATCTTATTTGTTTTGCTAAAAATATTTATATTTAGTTAGAATCAAAATGTGAGGAAGTGAAAATAATAGAATCAGACCCGTTCTTGAGTTTTCTGGGGCCCTAGGCAAAATCGTAGATCGAGGCCCCTTTAACAAAATTATTACTTCATAATAAAAAAAAAATTAAAAAATGTACAACGTCAATTTTATTAAAATCCATCGTTAACTCGTGGCAGATTGTAGTTCTGAAAAATGGGTTCTACGAGCATTATGAGATGAAAAATCGTTGATGATAACATTAACTTCAATGTCTTTCAAAATTTTCTTCTCGATTTATAAAATTGCAAGACCATTCAATTGTTCTTATGACATTGATGACCTCAAGTAGGTTTTGATCAACTTTAACTTCGAAAACTTCTTTCAGCTGAAGCCATTATCACCGGAATTGTTAAAAAATTTCTATAAGCAATAGAAGCATTCAAATAACAATCTGCACTTATAACAAACTCAAGAATTTCAGTCGTCGGCATTAGTTTATTTGGCAAGGTAGATTGTAGCACGTTTAGTTCAAAATAGAGATCATTTAAATCAACATCAAATACGTAAGTAGAGTGAATAGTAACACAACATTTTCTTTATTCATTTTCATCCAATGACTTTAATTTGTTTGAATCAAACAAAAATCAAAAAATACTTTCAAAATTCTTTAGTTGCTCAAATCTACTTTCAAAAGACGTCAGGGCCTCATGAAACGCATCAAGTTGTGAGATCAGAATGAAAAGAAAGGAAGTAGGAAGGCAAGCCACCGTTATAATTCTAATTAGAAATTTAATGGAATATAAATATAAATATATGATATTGATTAGCCATTCAGCCGTTTATTTTGCGTGGGTATTGGGATTTTGGGGAATAGAGAAGGAAAGACGGAGTAGGATTTAGGTCCTATTCTTTTGAACTGAAATTGTCTGAACTGAACTTAATTGAACTGAACTGAACTTATTGGAGCTGAATTGAACTTAATGGATCTGAACTGAACTGAACTGAACTTATCTTAACTGAACTGAACTGATAATAAAAATATTGTAACAACAACAACTAATAATAATGAAATATATTAATAATAATAACAAAAAAATAAATATGATAAGTATAATATAATAATA
>VHZZ01000005.1:195058-270696 GCA_009801015.1 Silene noctiflora
TCAATTAAGCCAACCATTATTAACCCAAGTCACTCAAGCCTTGAAGTTACCTTTACATAAAGGTATCACAAGGCTTTTGTCAAGGTATTACATCTCTACATATGAAGGTAACCCAACCCATGACAAAACTCTTCTAAGATTTGCAAAGTTAGATTTCAACTTACTTCAATCCATGCACCTCATGGAACTTCAAGCTCTCTCAAGGTAATCGATCTCCCGACTCGGCGACTCCTATATACTTTTTCTGTATATATACTAAGAGAATAAACCTATCTGTATCTGAACTAGATTCGGAGTATTATTAATTCAATGTGCAATGTAGATGGTGGAAAGAGCTAGATTTTGGATCAAAACTACCATTTGCAAGAGACAGAATTGCAGAAGTATACTTTTGGATGTTGGGAACATTTTATGAACCTCAATATGCATTGGGTAGAGAAATATTTACAAAGTTGTTCAAGATGATCTCTGTTATAGATGATACCTATGATGCCTATGGATTCTTTGGAGAACTTCAAGTCTACACTAAAGCAGTGCTAAGGTACGTATTTATGAAAATGAGATGACGACATCCTGGTGTGGTATCAACCTTCATTTCAGGAATGACAATGAATCGGATTGGATAGAGTTTTGCGAGATCTAATCAAGTTAATGTAATTTCAGGTGGGATAAAACCTGTATGGACCAATTGCCTGACTTCATGAAAATAACTTATGAAGCTCTTCTTGATACTTTTCGAGGATTTGAGCTAAATTTAGCCGCGGAAGGAAGATCACATCTCGTTCCTTATGTTCGAGAATTAGTAAGAATCTTGACATTATTATTTTTTATTTGCACAACATTTTCAATTTTCACTAATCAGCAAGATTGCTAGAGGCCGGAGCATATTTTTTCCGTCTATGAGACCGTCTTACAGTTTAATCTAAAAATGTCATGTTTTGTGTGTGTGATAATTTGGAATTTTAATAGATGAAAGCGCAATGCCGAGCTTATTTGCAAGAGGCGAAGTGGTGCAACCAAAAGTACGTGCCATCATACGATGAGTACCTCGAATCTGCCGCGATCACCACCTCAGGGTACACATTATTTTCAGCAGCAAGTTACCTAGGAATGGGAGAATTGGCGACTGAAGAAGCCTTTGAATGGGTTAGCCAGACGCCGAAAGCTGTCAAAGTGTCCTGTATTATTGGAAGGCTCATTGGTGACATAGCTAGCCATAAGGTAAGTTACCTCACATTCTATCGCAATATTATTGGAAGGCTCATTGGTTCAATTCCGTCAGCAACATATTGGTTCAATTCCGTCAGCAACATATCTGCTCTTGTTGTTCCTTTTACACTAGATCGAGTTTTAAGTTAATGGTTTTTTTAAATATTGATTTTCAGTTGGAGAAAAATCGAGTTCACGTAGCCTCAGCCGTWSAATGTTACATGTTACAATACGGAGTGTCAGAGGGAGAGGCAGAGGAGAAACTAAGGGAGCTAGTAGAAGAAGCATGGAAGGATTTAAACCAGGAGATGCTTCGCCCAACCAAACTTCCGAGGCCATTGATGATACGAATTCTGAACCTGTCACGAGTCATTGAAGTTTTCTATCGACTTGGTGATGATGACTACACAGTTGTCAGCGAGAATATGAAGGAGAAGATACACGCTGTGCTCATTGATCCGGTTATGGTCTAAGACAACCTCCTAGCAGCAAAATGTGATGCAATCCTTAAGCTAAAAACTATCCTTTAATTTTAATCTGTTTGTTTCGAGTGTTTTGATTGCGCTTTTGTGTTATGTTATTCGTAAACAGTTTATTGTTTCGATATGTCTTTTGCTTTGTTTCTTCAATAATAATGAGTTGTCTTTTTATACACGGTGACATATCTTATTTATGTTACATTGTCGCATAAGGAGGCCAATACACGGTAAAATCAATCTTATAACAGGTAGCCGGTCCTTTGAGATCGACAACGGACGTAACCATGTAACCTTGAGCAAACCGGAAATCACCCGTACCGCCGACTAAGGGAATTTCCGAAACTCGATTAAAATAGGCAGATCCTACGTTAATGAGTTCCCCTTTGTACCCTTTTAAATTAAATGTCATCTTAGATACGCATATGGTACCATCACCCTCGAAACTCGTAGTGACCAACATGCCCTCGAAGTAGCCGAGGGGCTTGGAGGTTGGGTCAGGTGTCTCGGTTAGGGGGTCATGGAAGACAAGTAACGAACCAAAGGGGTTCGATGTTTTGGTAATGCCGGTAGCCCCTGCCACGCCTTTCACAACGAAATAGGCGGTTTTGTTGAATGTTTCGTGTAGGTAGAGGGAGAATTTTAGGGTTTTGAGTCGGGTTCCGGTCGCAATGTGGTCGTGTTTGATGTCATGGGAGAGTGCAAGAGCTGAGAAGAGAGCTAGGATTGTGAAGGAGCGTAAAGAGGAAGCCATGGAATTGTAAGTGAGTTGAATGTGTCATGTTGGTAGTTTATATAGGCCAAGAGGTATAACTAATTAATCGGTTTTTCGATTATACGTCAATCTCCCTGTATACTAAGAGAATAAAACTGTTCTAAAGTTTTTCATCCAAAGTGTTCAAGCTTATATATGAAAACAAATTAGATTTTCATTTATTAAACTAATTTTTCATTTAAAATAATCTTTTCATCATTAAACTTAAAAATATAATCTTTTAACAAAAATAAAACAAAATTGGTATAAAACTATATTACTCCTATTACTAATTTCGTGATGAAAAAAAAATTTATTAAAATAATTTGAGATAGTTAAAATATTTTCATAAAAAACACACTTCAATGGAAGAAATTAATTCTCTTGATTAATTTTAAGATTATTTTTTCAAAAAAAACTCATGAGATATAAATCTAAAATTTTTAAGCATTACAGTAAAAATTAAAAGGTTTATATATACCGCGCATTTGCGTGGGATCTAGACTAGTTATATTCCAACTGGTTCTATGCATTTGAGTTTGGAAGTGTTAAAAGTAGAGGTGATTGTGGGCTGGGCTGGGCCGGGCCGGGCGAAGCTTAATCGGAAAAGTGGGCCCTGGTCTAGCTCGGCCGGGATAAATTTATGGGCTTGTTTAAGCGTCCCTAGTCTCGGCCCTATCAGAGCCATTAAATGGGGAGGGGGGTTTGTGCCCATGACCTATTGTCGCATACCTCCGTCTTAACCACTAATTTAAGTTTTATTCGGTTGTATATGTCAATATGTCGTGATAAAATCTTCTGTATTAATGATATACGAATATATAGGAGATATACGTCTTAGTTTGGCATAGAATATCAACATCACAATTGTATACCTAAATTTTACTTGTATATGTATATAATGTCGTCATTCATACCTTTAAAGCTAAATGTTAGTCTCAATCATTTTTTTTTGCCTTTAATTAAAATACATTTAATAAAGAATTAAAAAGACGAACAAATACGGAGTAGTTGGGACAAAGAGAATAAATTATCGTGAGTATGAGATTTTAAATTTTTAATGTCTTATATTATTTTTTGTGCTAAATGGAGTTTTTGTTATGTGTACTATAATTATTAATTCAGTAGATCTTGCAAGAGACCGTCTTCCGCCAGGGCCGACTTTTAAGGAGTGCGGCCCGTGCGGGCGCACAGGGCCCCCAAAATTTGGGGGCCCAGTTCTGTTCCACTTTTAAAATTTGTACATATTAACATAGTTATAAACAACATGAGTCAATAGTAGAGACATTAGTGTTTTAATGTTGCAACCCGGGTTCGAAATTCCCCCTTGAACACTTTGTTTCCTTTTTATATCGTGGGGCCCTCTCAATCATTAATGTTTTCCAACGTTTTTTTTTCCTTTTTGTTTCAATTGGCCTATTATACTCTCAATTTTCCTTTTAATTTAACTTTCACTTATATTTTCAATTTTAATATTTTCTTTATTCCTATTAAACAATTATTTTTTTTCTCCAAGAAAAAAAAAGCAAACAACTATTTACATATACTCTAATTTATGCTGGGAGAAGATATTGAAGTTGATAAATTTAGTAATATCTTTACAAATGCCTTAAAGTTAAAGTTAGTTTTATTTTTTAAATACCATTGATTATGAAAAATAAATCTTATATTAATTTGATAAGGAGTAGTTAAAAAATAAGATATTTATTTTGTTTATAATAAAGTGGAAGGTTCAGAAAAGAAAATATTCAACTTCAAACAAAATATTTCACAATTTTGTAAATGTAACGTTACAATATATTTTTCGTTCTCGAAATACAAATATCAGAATTTAGAACAAAGGTTCCGGACGATTTGTACAATACTTACTTGGGGCCTCATTATCATATCTCGCACAGGGCCCCTGAAATCTCGGGACGGCCCTGTATTCCGCACGCTCTTACATTTTGGTTACACTTTCCTCATATACGGACGTGAATCCGTGACTAATCTGACTATGATGATTGATGGGTACGTAAAATATTACACGCCCGTGTGATTTAGATGTTCATATGATTATGTGACGGCACTTAAAGGGGTCGGCAAGTCTCTATAGCTAATTGGTTTTAGAGTGAAATTCTTTTGGATTTATGAAGTGGACTATCTCTCTTTTTATTTGGGTGCGGCCCAAGCCCGTTGCATGATTTAACTTGGTATAAGAGCCAACGATTATTATCCAGGGTATGATGAATTAACTCGGCCAATTATTCGCAACCGTTGGAAAATAACACGGTTTGCTTTGACAGCTGGAAGAGAGGCCTAATTGCTCCCATACCGATTTAAAATGGGCCTCACATGTGTGGGGAGTGAGAAGAACTCAATATTAATCCACATGTGAGTGTCCTACATTGATAGAAAAGGAGACGTGTGCGGACTCTCTCTCTTCCATTAGGGAGCAACTTAGGCCATTTGCATGATTTAACAACTTTACATGGGTGCTGCTAAAGATTGTCGACACATTATTTTGAGTCGTCGACTATATTTATTGAACTTCTTATTTGGCCCTTTACATAACTTTTCACTTAACATAGAAATTTCAAGAAAAAAATGGTTTTCATTATTACGACAACGTAATCAAACAAATCGTAACAACCAATTAACGTAAATAAACAAAGCGATTAACACATGCAACTCCCCTTGCTATATTTGTGCCTTGAATCTATTAGTCGACGCTTCGAACAACTATCACGGGGGTTTCATTCAAGCCTTAATATTGCCAACCATTATTGGTTAATACAATCACATGAAACCGGTGTTAGGCAAACCAACCATCAGCAACTTCAATGGCAAGCTACAAGACCTTGTCGCTGGTCTTGCCACATCTTTTTTCTAAACAACAAAGCTTTTCAAGCTGCATCACCCTCCAAATCCCGAATGGTAAACTACAATACTAGCACACATAATCATAAATTTCCAATGGCAACGGGCTAGATCGATCATATTGATAATCGAGATGATACGATTACGACTAGAGTCTACCTGAGTTCAAAAAATTTGAATCCATATATGCATCTGAAGTGATCCTTGAGACGCTGCCTTTTAGATATCTATATCTAAACAAGAATCGGAGTATTATAAATTGCGTAATGGACATCTAGTTTTGACCCCTCTCGTTTCTTCCGGACTCCTCCGTCCAAATAAGATGTTAAAATCATCGGAAACTTCAATATTTGTCATTGCAACATAACAACCCGGTCTTTCTTGTCGTCTTTCTTGTCGTCGTTGCCACTCTTTGCCTTGCCCTTCTTTCACCTCTGGCAAAGTATTAATCTGGACAAAGTATCTGGAAATGAAGGGGACAACTTACAATATCTTTAATTTGCACATTTCAGGGATCGGAACGTAAATACACAAAAGGGTCGCCGGGGTCTAATGTCATTGAAAGCTGAAAATGAAATCGGAGCAAAATGAAACCGGCGCAATAAATGAGCTACCGTTCAAATTTCAATGAAGTTTACAAGAAATGAACCAATTCTATCATCCTTTCCTTCGGATGCTTAACTCCTACACAAAAACCTATACGAGACGGTCCTTGCATGTCAGACCAACTCATTAGCTATATAATCAAGAACTTGTTCACATGTGAAACCGTCTTACACTCCATATAAGACTCACTGTTACTCCTATCTCCTCACAGTCCCGAGACGAAACTTAGCCTGTGTCTCGGTTAAGAAAACTGTTAATCTATAATTCACACCGAGCACAATTCAACAAAATGCAGCACCGACTGCGCTTAACTCTCCATCTCTATGATATACCAAATATGTAGCTATGTATGTACCTAAAAAGAAGGTAAAAAGGAAAATAGACACGACAAATACCGAATGTAAAGCTTCAAAAGTCAGTGTCGGCGCTATCTATAGAGTCTTGCCTCCTGAGTTCACGCACTGGAGTCTGCATTTCTGCTTCATTGATATCAATAGTCACGTCCTCGGGTGTCGCAGTCAGGGTTGTTTCGAAAGGTTTTCTGCTACGCCGAGATTTCAGGATCCGTGACAATACTTGGACTATGTCTCTCATGGACGGCCTTTTCTTAGGAACACGATTGATACATTTGTATGCAAGAGCTGCCACCTCGTTGAGCTCTACCACATCAAAACTACCCTCAAGGCGAGAATCGACTATTTCCTCCCATCCACAACCTCCCTCTGTATTCATTGCAGCCTGTTCACCAAAAGCTCATAAGATTCAGACGTTGGAGTGCTACGAGCACAAAATTATTTGTCTTAAAATATACAGAATCAGTGACTTAGAGAAAATATCGTAATGTATCTGGATCCAGAACATGAGATCTTCCAAGTTCACAAAAACTTATAGAAGAGGTCTTACGTATGAGACAAACTCATCAACCTTATAAAGAGTAATCAAGGAATACCGAAGTATTTGGATTGGTCTTGCATTAGCGACTATCCCATACAAGACTCGATGATCCAAATTAGCTAYCTTGACAAGAAACCATTGCCTACGGATGCCAAATAGAAAACTAAGAAAAAGAAATACAAGTCGCGTAAAAAACCTACCAGCTCAACATATTCCATTAGGCCTTGATTAGGGTTCCTTGCTGCAATAAGTTCAAAGAGTAGTACGCCATAACTGTAGACATCACTTTTCTTCGTGAAGGTTTTGGATGAAATATACTCGGGATCCAGATAGCCAATAGTCCCTTTCAGATGGGAGGCATGCCCATCAGCCATTTCTTCCCTTGAAAGTCCGAAATCAGCCACCTGGACAGGAAAAAAGTTAAATGAAAATCAGACGGAAGTAGGTTAAGAAACCTTCATCTTGATCAAGTTATCCGGGGGAAAAAAACTCACACAACGGCACATACAAGAAATAGTGACTTACTCTAGCTTTCATTGACTGATCCAGCAGAATATTGGACGATTTAATGTCACGGTGTATTACAGAAGGAACTGCCTGCAGTAGAAACCATGAAAATAATTCTTAACAAGCTTTAAATTGTACTCGCTCAGCATTGTACACTGAACTCCAGGTTAAAGTAATCAAAGTAGAGGCAGAAAGAAAAGCTTACCCCGTCATGAAGATACTCCAAGCCCCTAGCTACATCCAATGCTATATGAATCCTTCGATCCCATCTTAAAGGTTCCTTCTTATCATCTGACCAAAACAGTCAGTCAGCCACCACAGTGAAACACTAACTCGATAGGGTAGCACTTGCAAAAAGCATAACTATTATGACTATTAACTACTGATGATGTTGAGATACGGCAGGGCATGGTCGAAAGTACATTTATTTAGTTTAACAAGGTATCATAGCTCATAGTTCTTCTATACTTAACTCTAGGTTAAAAATTGTGTGTGCATCAAGGAGTAACATTTAGATGATTCCGCACACAAATACAAAGATCTAGAAGACATAGTTGTATCCATACAACCAAGCCCTTTTCATATTGTATTCCTCACTTAATAGTAGGATTAATGCTTAACGCTAACTATTCATACTGCCATACAGAAGAGAAAATTACATGTTAACTACGAAACTACATTTACCAAGTATAGAAGAATGATCAAGTCGTCTGCTTAAAAAACAATTCAAACAAACTGTTCAGTATTAGCAATCTTGCATCAAGATCAAATTTCTGAACGAGAAGGTAGTAACAAATTAATAATCACAGATTCTGTTGTAACAGGAACCTCTTATATGAGAGAAAGTGGGCTGCAGATAGCGCTCATGGAAGACTTACTGTATAAATGAGAAGCTAGACTGCCGTTGCTCATGTAGACATATATAAGCATGTTTGTGCCCTTTTCTATACAATATCCAACCAAATTTAAAAGATTTCTATGATGTAACCTTCCGAGCAGTTTCACCTGAAAAGAATTGCAGATAAAATGAAGATGTAAAACCCTACTTTAAGCCATGATATAAAAGAGTGGATCTATAGCATTACAGAACTCCACAAGCTCCACAATTCTGAGTACCAATTTGCAATTATTGCAGGACAAGACGTCGGTATAATTTTATTATTTGCACTAACCTCTGTTTCAAATTCCCTCTCGCCTTGCTTGGAGTCCGTTGCTAGAACCTTCACGGCAACTATTTCGCCAGTCAACATCTGTGCTTTGTATACCGGACCAAATGCACCTTGCCCAATCATTGTTGTAAAATTTTGAGTTGCTTTCTGTAAATCCCTGCAGATGTATCAGCCACCATCAAAAATCATCAAATGAAATGCTCATGTATGGAAACACGAAGCAAAAACACGGTGACTTCAGTATGAGCATGATCCATGATGAATTACTAAAGTCTCATTAATTAGAGAATCAAGCATAGTTAATGCGAAGTACAAAAGATTATCAAACAAGGAAATGGCTCCTTAATCGGAAAGAAGTTAGGCAGCGTACTTACTCACCTATATCCTATTAAATAAACATTTAAACCACTTCCATAAGAAGAAAACAATGATTACCTAACTTCATGACGTTTCTACGAATTAGTAAACCATATATTTCAAAATTCCAGTCTCACCGCTGAGCACTTAGATCAACTAGTAAGGGTTTGATAAATTTAACTAGAGGTCTCGAGTTCAAAACTTGGGGATTCGGGTAATGCGTTGGCGTTCAAACTCAAGAGGCAGAGCATGGTGCCCTTGTGGTTCTACCTAGCTAAAATCCAAACTAAATGGAACAGAACAAATCAAAAAAGGAACATTCCTCAAGTCTTAAAGAAGATTCCTACATTCAATTTGTTACCAATCAAGCATCAAAATATACTTCAACAACTTCATATCATCCCCAACAGAACAATTATTCATCATAATCTATACGGCATTGCAAGAAAATCCTTACAACGGCTGACAAATTCATTCCATATACAACATGCTCAAGGAGAACAAACCTGTAAGAGTATTCAGGTATGCCAGATGCAGAAACAACATTATTCTTCCTAAACCCATCAAACCACAAAGACATCCCATTAGAATTTTTCCCAAATTGTCGGGGCGAATCAGCACCAGCAGTAGAGTCTGACAAGACTGTACAAGTATCAACACCATTGGTACGGATAGGAATCGTCGAAGCTCTCCTAGAACTACTATTGTCTATTTGGGCGCGCCTTCTCTGGAATCTAAAGCAATACAGGGTAAAAACAGCTAAACACACTCCAATTACTACCCCAATTGAGATACCAAGTATCAAACCACTAGATGCATTCCCAGCCATTTCCGTATCAGAGCTACGCTACCTCGTCATTCATCCACACCCAGTTCAACAAGTCAAACTGCAAAATCATATCATATATATATAAATGACACTAGGGTTTCAAGTTGAACATAAAATAGTACAAAAATTGTCAACTATAAGATATCATCCTGCCAACTAAGAAGGTTAACACCACAAACTAAGCAAACCCAATTGAAAACATAACAAGATATTCAGCTTAACATCGAAAAACTACTCGAAACCCGGAAAAAAACACAACCAATTCAATATAAAAATTAGGGTAAAACCAAATTAGTAAACAATCTGGCATTGACATAAAAGGCTGCTTCAAAATTGTTGAGCCATAATTTATAATATAAATTTTCTAAGCAATGTAGCCCCTCAATTCAATTCAAACTCAAAATTCAACACGTTGGAATTATCAAAAGCTACTTTTTCTTCTCTCCTTTCGTCTCGTGTAAGACGGTTTTACACAAATTGCAAAATCCATTGAAACCCAACATTAGAACAATAATTCTACTATTTAGAAACTAAACTATCAACATAACAATCACACATTGTCAAATATTGCTAACAATTTAACCGGAAATACAAATTCTCATTTAAGACCGTTTACGGGTCTTAATTGTGACAGGGACCAAATCATCCCAATTATCAACACAATGTAGTAATGTAGTACCAATTAATTACACTAGCGGGACGTATCTGTTTCACAATAATAACTCATACAACGGTCTTACACAATACCAACTAAACCGGAAATACCCACAAAAGAAAGAAGTCAAATATAAATTCTTAACAGATCAAAATACAGAAATACTGAAATGGGTACACATCAAAATGCAAGAATATGAAGGATAAAAGTGATTTACCCAAGGTTGAAGTGAAAATAACTGTTTACTGTGTTTGTGCAACAGTTAAAAACTATGAAAAGAGTAAATTTTGAAGGGATAAAAATGAGAAAAATGCAGAAAAATGACAGAAAAAAAGAGTAAAGAGAGATTCTAGGAGTATGGAGAGAGAAGAGGAGACAAAGAGGTACGATCTATCGTTATATACCCTGGCGTGCTGTCTGTGTGTGTATTATGACTGCACAATTAGCTGCCTAATCATTGTAAATCTGTAATTATCGTGTAAGACGGTCTATTAATAACGTTAAGACGGTCTATTAATAACGTTAATGTGAAATCATTAATATTTAAATGAACTGTTAAATAATTGTTCTAATTTAATCAGAGGTTCCGAGTTTAGGAAATCGTTAGGACAATAGCTTTACCCGGCTCAATCGATAGTATACGTCTCATACCATGTATAATAGAGTACTATCTCTGCCCCAATGATATTTTTACACTTCCTTTATTTCCCTCCTCACAAAATAAATCAAGTGTAAACATATAGTTGGGACAGAGGGAGTAACTATTATTTAGGGTTTTCTAACTGGTACCTTTGTATTTTTTCGAATTTTACGTGTTATCCATCGCTTTTCAAAAATATCAGTGGTACCCCTAAGCTTAATGAAAACATCTTAAATACCCAAATTGTTCCAATCCGTCACTTTAATTGTTTGGTTTATACATTTTTGATTGAATTTTTAGCAATAATTTGTCGTGCAATTAACATAAATATCGTTTACTCAATCGTAAACATTTTTTTTTTACAAAATTTAAATGTTTAAGAACACTTGATTTTTAATAATTCAGTATTTTAAAACATTTTACTAACTTTAGGAGTACCGTTGATATTTTCAAAAACAGAGAGATACCACTTTTATGGAATTAGAGATTTTTACTCGTTTATAATTTGCCAAAAAATCTTAATCACATAGTGTACTAAAGAATAAAATCTTAAAATTTCATGGATTGAATATTGATAAAAGGAAATGTATCAATTTATGTGGCATGAGATTTTGTTTTCTATTTATTTTGGGTCTTTAATGTTTGAGCAATCCACTTTAATTTGATTTATATGGTCTTTGAGATTTTTTTTCATTTTCTTAAAGCTGGCTTTTGGGTGTTTTTTTAATTTTATTTCGGTGATATACTCGTAGTGTAGTTTGTGGTAAAGTCTAAATTCATCCCCTATATACTAGAAGAATGTGTGAATTCACAAGTTTTCCCTTTAAAAAGCATCTTTTTAAATAAGAAAACTATTGATAATTTAATTGTTTTACTAAATAAGGATATTAATAATTATAATATATTTCATTATACAATTTTTTTCATTAAAATTAATCTTTTCATTAAATTATATAATTTTCACTAAATACTAAATTAGAATATTTTAATTGAAATATAAATAAATAATATAAAACTAGAAACTATTAAATCTTTTATTCATGCTATTATTTAAGAATGATGATTTGACTCATACTATGTATAAACAAAGTCATAAATCGTTTTGATTACTTTCATAATAAAAAAAATTGAGAGAATTTATAAAATTGAAATCGTTAGCTTTGTGGTATAAAAAAATATTTTTAAAAAACTCATTTCAGCACATTACCCAATTCTTTTGGATTAATTTTCATTTTTTTTTTTCTCGAAGCAAAATACAATAACGAGAAAGTGAACAATTAATGAGCTACCACTGTTATTTTACAGTTCAATTTTACTCAGTTTTCTTGAATAATATTGGAGTTCAATTTTTTTATCAAAATATAATGACGTAAAATATAAAAAATTAATAAGGTGTTAATTTATGATTAAGTAATACAAAATAAAAACTCTATAAAAACTACGCATTTATTGCGCGGGATCCAAACTAGTTTAATATAGTATCGGTTTTAGGTTATTGTTTTTTTTTCGAGACAGAACAAGTATTTAACACAATACAGTTTCGATATAAGATCTGTTGTAGATGAATAAGATGATATTCTATTTAATGACCTACTTTATATTACTTTTGTGAGGTTAGATTAAATATTGAATATATCGTTGTACCATTTGAATAATAAATTGTACTCGACCAAATAATAAATTGACATAATGCATATCATAATATAAGTATGACTCTAGAGGAAAGCTACACTCACTAACAAATTGAGTAACAAATGATTCATAAAGTGATCGAAAATTAAATTAACTAAACCTCGTTAATTATTAATATTATTATCCACAGTGTTCTAGAATTACGTACTCTTCAAGAAAGTAATAACCACGTAGAATTCAGATAGTGATATTAAAATTATCGAGTTCAACATCAATTTCACATGCATAATGTAGATCTTACACAATGATGATCGAAAGAATTATTTCATTTATATAAAATCTATCATATATTTCGTATATGTATAAGATTGTAAGAGCATTGTTGTCAGAATCCCGATTCGATCAAACGATTTTACGATCCGAAAATGCTTGACCGATCCTGGATTCTACGATTCTATTAGGGTTGTAAAATCTTACGATCCTATTAATTTGAAAATTTCTAGAGATGTGATCATAACACGATCCTACGATTTTACGATCCTACGATCCGATTCCATAATAAAAATATTAATATATATTACTTCCTCCATTCAACTCCACTCTACCAATTTCATTTTTGCACACTATTCACAATTAAACATTCAATTGCAAATTTCTCTCGATACATAAGTGAAAATATATTCATGTGAGATTTTATTTAATTCGTCTTTATGARCACATTAAAAATATCTAACTTTTACAATTTTTGCAAATACGTAGCTAACGATATTTACCGCGTAAAACACGCGTTGACAAACATGAAAAGAGAAAGTGGTAGAGTGGAGTTGAATGGAGAAAGTATTATATAATGACACCATAAAACCAAAATTTCGTGTAAGTTGTAGAAACATGTTCATACAATGATACTAAAACCATTAATTACCAATATTTTATGAATATATATTAATAAACAAGTGTTTTGATCTTCAATTATATGTTTTTACCAAATAGAAAATTATATTTAGTGAGTTTGTAGAATCTTACGATTCTACGATCCGATTCTACCGATTCGATCCTACCTTCCCCGTCGATCCAAAGTAGAATCCCGATCCTAACAACATTGTGTAAGAGTGATACTGAAACTCGGTAAGTACGATAAAAGAGCAAGACATGAGAGTAGATACGTGCAATGTGGCAGGAGAAACGGTACGTTATAGCTACAAATTAAGGTTGTTGCCCAAATCAATAGGGGTAGTAGTGCAAGAAAAGAGAAAGGTGGTTGATTAAATTGGCAATTTTTGGTAGTTAATAGGTGAAATTAGTCACTCAAGTAGGGAAGCTTTAGTAATTATTAATTAAACTGTCAATTAAAACATACCTAATTTCACTATCTACCTGATTTTCTTATCCAATTAGTGTTTTTCATGAAAATGACGCAAGTTCTTATTAAATTTGTCAACCAATCATCGATAGAGAAATAGCATCTTGGTTTATAAAATACGAGTATTATTAATTAATAAGTGTATATATAGTTCGTCATGGTTAATTAATAATTATATTTTTTTAATTATTAATTAACCATGACGAACTATAATAGATTTATAAAATACAAGTATTATTAATTAATAGGTGTATATATAGTTCGTCATGGTTAATTAATAATTATATTTTTTAATTATTAATTGACCATGACGAACTATAATAGATGCATGTGAGAGGGTGACACCTAATCTCGGCATCACATGATGACGTCCTATCATTATTCTTCTTTTTTAGCGCTAAATTTATAATTATAAGTTTACTTTGTATAATAGTCAAATTGAAGTATATTTAGAAAACAACATAAGGATTACTTTTTACTAGGAAAAAAAACGACCCATTGTATTAGCCCATAAGATCGACTTTAGGATTAGTATACTCATGTAAATACATGCAAAACCAATAAATAAAAGGTATCAGAAGTAGTTATGAATTATGATAGGAATTTTTAAGCCTATTAACTAACGATTTTACACTAATCCTTCTGTAAAACTGTTTTATATAGGTAATTTCCTTAGTTCGGTAATGAAATTACAGTAAATCTCCCTTGTGAAAGGGTATATCCGTCACAAGCTTGTGTCGGGTCAAATATCACCAACATAGATAAATAAGATAAAATTAGAGTACTTGAGGAGTCACAAATATCTTATTTTTATCTAGTTAGGTGAATTTTATTTGACCCGTAATATCCGTATCCAATTTGTGAAGAAATTAAGTGCATGGTATAAATGTAAAATTGGTAGTACGTGGAGAGCACGTGATAATAATTGAATGATTGTGAAGGCACCTCCATACAACCCAAAAGTCAAGGTCATAACTAATAACTAATGACATGACTGTCAGAAATCACAACTCACTTGGAACATTCTCAAGCTTTGCATGAAATTACTGACAGTAACTAATTAATAAGGGTAATTAATTAAGTAAAACACAAATTTGCATTGAAGACGGACACTATCCGTCACAAGCTGAAAACGGGTAGTGCCCCTCTTACAATATGTAAATGACAAATCAAGTGGAAATTAAATGGAGCACCTCACTTGTAATATTGTGAAAGGGGCACTATCCGTTTTCAGCTTGTAACGGATAGTGCTCGTCTTCGACGAGACAATTTGGATGGATAATGAACGAGGTTGACTGTGAAAATAGTGGGATAAATGGATAATTCAGAGATGATGTTTTATTGACGGGGAAGGAGAATACAATAAGGAAGACTGTTTTACTAATACAAAAACTTTCGAGAGACGGTCTCTCAATAGCGTTATTGAGAGTAGGGCTGCACACAAAAGTAGACCGGACCGGTAAATCGGACCGGCCGGTCCGGTCCGGTCCAGACCGAATACAATCCGGTCCGGTCTCCGGTCCATATAAATATTGTGGCCGGTCTCCGGTCCGGTCCGGTCCAAGCAAAAAAATTACCTCAAATTACCTTAAAAAATGGAACCGGGCCGGTCCAAACCCGGAAAAAACCGGACCTAAAGGGTTCCGGTCCGGGTTCCCACCTAACCGGTCCGGTCTCCGGGTTTGAAATATTAGGTTGTCCGGTCCACGGTCTTTGCGGTCCGGTCCGGTCCGGTTCTGGACCGGTGAACACCCCTAATTGAGAGGCATCTCACATGATGGGGTGAGGGACCCACTGAATTTTTTGTTTCCCTATTATGTCTCTCACTAAATTAGTGAGAGACGGTCTCTCACGAGATCTACGGTACTACTAAAGCATGTGCATACAAATGCCAAAGTAGATAAATTGTCGGATTATCAATTTTGTGACAAATTGACACATGCATTTGGCATATAACAAAGATTTAAGACGATCATTATCCGTCTTAAACTTAAGACGGATAGATATACCCACTTACCTCCCACTTACATTTGTGTGAGAGGACCACTATCCGTCTTAAACTTAAAACGGAAATGGTCGTCTTAAGCAAAACCTTCTATACTGAGAAGGTTCCATAAGAATGGTAGTGTTGTTATTTGTTAGTTTCGTCGATCACAATATATAATCCCCTTTTATGTATATTTAAAAAAAAAAGTAAACTAATTATCGATAAATTTATTTTATTTAATAGGAATTCAAGTTTTTTAACACTTAACTACATGGCTATATAGAGTTTTTTAATTAGTTTAGACTCCATGTAATAAATGTACGGTATGTAAAGTTTTTTTATTTTTTTTTTGATAAATTACCTATATAATAGTGTCTTAATAATTGTTCGTATTTCTCGTTAGTATATTTTGTATAATTTTGAGAAAAAAAAAGTTGAAACTAAAATTGATTAAGAGAATTTAGTTATGTGCTGAAAATTAATCTAAAGAAAAAAAAAATTCATACCCTAAAACAAATAATTTCAATTTATCTCAATTTTTTTCCGCGAAAACAAAATTAATGATTCACAGTTTTGTTTAATATGTAGTATGAGTCAAGTACTTCTCAAATAATAACATCAATAAAACATTTAACAGTTTATAGTTTTGTATAAATTTTATTAATACGTAATTAAAAGATTATATTTTAAAGTTTAGTGAAAATAATATAATTTGATGAAAAGATATATTCTAATGAAAAGTTATAAATCAATGAAACAAATTATAATATATAAGTAAATTTCTTATTTAGTGAATGAATTTAATTGTGATAAATTTTCTTGTTTGAGAATATGTTTTTTAAAGGGAAAAATCATGAGTTCACCTATTATTTTAGTAGATAGAGGGATGCATGATTTCCTGATCTACCAAGGGATCAGAAAGGCACATTCAACTACAATTAATCGTGTAAAATCGTCATATATCTATATATAACTAAATCATTAATTTGTGTTAACCAGGAGGTCTAAGAGTATTCTTATCGACAACTAGACACTCGTTTTCTTCAAAATAGTAATGGGTTAACCTCTTCAAAGTTCGGTTAAGATCTTGAGGGCGATGGAGCTAGATGTTAAAGTAAGTAAATTAAATGGTCTTGGCGCTCAAGCAAGTATACGAAGCATTGTTGTAATTGTATAAGCCTTATCATAGTCATCAAAATTCAAAAAGCTTCCTAAAATTAAAGCAAAACGTCCTGCTTGTGACAGACACTATCCGTCACAAGTTGAAGACGGATAGTGTCTCTCTCACAATAAAGCAAGTAGGGGAAAAATGGAGCACCCTATAAATAGTATCGCTTACATATTGTGAAAGGGGAATTATCCGTCTTCAGCTTGTGACGGATAGTGCCCGTTTTCACAAAATTTGTGAAATTAAAGTTAGGAGTGCTTCCAAGGGAAGGATAGAGTATTATTGTCATACAAAAAGGAAGATGTTGAGTGGGCTCTTCTTTAAAGGTATCTTTATTTGTGTGCATTTTAAGATGCGGAAATAAGGGGCCTCCCCGTTTTATATTAGTGCTGGGACATACTTTTTTTTTTTTTTTTCCAGTCTTTGTTGCTTGTGACCACTCGTAACTCTTTTCGACTTGTCTCTTCTATTTATCTTTTTGTCTCACGTCACAACCATGTGACAGATTTTGTTTGACACAAATGAAAATTTGTGTTCTTTTTATCACACTTAATTTTCTCTTTTCAAATTTAATTGAAATTGGATGGTGATAATACCATAAACATATTCAACTAAATGTATCTATGATTGTATGATGATCTATTTATCGATAAGTGGCAAGGGTTGTTCTATCTAAACCAGATACCTTGGGCTGAAGATCTAATAGGATGATAATACAACAGTATTATAACTCAAGAAATAGTGCTGTAATGTTCTACACCCATAAACTTAGAAACGAAAGTGGGTCGTGCCTGGTACTAACCCACCGTGCCTAGAGGAGAAATTGGCAAGACTTAGGCCCATGAGAAGTTGAGAACTATCACTCATGGATTACATGATCAAAGTACTAAGGTGGTGACAATGGGCCAAATAAAGAGTCAGGTAGACGAATATTAGCCCAATCAAATTTTCTTTTTCTTTTGGGCCTTATTATTGGGCTTATCAAGCTGCAATGCCGTCCATATTCAGGTCACATGAGAATTTAATGTGGGCCCAATAAACCAATTTCAAATAATTTCAATCCAATTTCAAAACTGGGTTTAATTATGGTTAGCCGAGTTTAATTCTTTTCCTAATAACCCTTATAATTATGGTTGGCCGAGTCACCATAAGTGACTCACCCCCTATATACTAAAAGATTAACACATCATAAAAAATCTCGCTCAAAATTATCGGTCATGTATGTTAAAGAGTACTGAAATATTGCGCTCAATGTTATACTAGTATAGATCTCGTGCAAATGCACGGTATTTTAGATACGAATATTAGAGACCTTGACAATTAATTAAACTAATGCAGTTTAGCTCCATTTTAAAAAGAGTAGAAAATTTGCATATTTAATCCCAAAGAGATATTTTATTAGGTTTATTTGAGTAAAAGTTAAACAATGATAGATGTAATACCATGATTTATGTTACAAAATTAATTAAGAGATAAATATTGTTCAATAGTAAATATAGATAGTGAAAACTAATTAATTAGGAAATAAATATTGTCAAGTAAAATATCACTTAGGCGGGAAATTTAAGCGAGAAAATTTAGAGATGTGTTAATCTTTTAGTATATAGGGGATTCTGACTAATTCTTATTCTCTAAATATACTCTAACCAAATCTTTTCTAAATATACCTATTATTAATTGGCTCTACTAATTAGTTAAACTAATAGACAAGTATATACTGTAAATACATATATACTGACAAGATTTACATAATATTCATCAAATTCTAGCCAAATTATCTCGCAAACTCCTTACCTTCTCAATCTCTACCATAAATACATATAAGTAGATATTATTTTTACCGGTTTTTTGCAAGGCTAACATGCGTTTTAATTAGATTTTACATCTATGTTAAATGTACTATTAATGTCATAAGTTATTCTTAATAGTAAAGTATAATGATATTAATAGTTTAAGGCAAAAATAATTTAACTTAAAATGTCTTTTGACGGTAGTAACTTTCTGTTCTACCTCTTACTAATTATATTACCACATTATAACATTAAATTAAAAGTACAGTTAATTTATGCAAATAATTTTATTGAAACTGTCTCTTATAAATTAAATCTAAAACATATCGTGTTGTAGCACGAAATCTATGCTATTTTTTCATTAATCGTCTTATAATCTAACAACAATGTAGTGTAAAACCGTTTTATAGAAACTTACCTTTTAAATCCCCTATGTGTATAGTCTCATTTGAAGTCCATCGAATTTGTTTGCATTTTTTTAAAAAGAGAATTATAAATGCAATTTTAACTAGTAGCGGAAATTAGTTTGCCGCAAAAAATTTCATGGACGTGAATTACTAACGAAATAAGTTGAACTTGAAAAATTAAATCGAAAATTTATTTAAAAAAAGGAATCTCTCACTATTTATCGCCGTTAAGAGGGAGTACCTATCGCCACTTCCGACCTTAATAGTCCCGATGTCAATCAAGACCGCCTGTATTTATCACTAATTCACTGTCTAATAACTTTATCGATTAAACTAGCTAACATTTTATTTAAACCAATGTAACCTAATGATACACATTAAAAATAAGACTAAAGGTAGCGTAGTCATTTATCTCTTTTGTTTCTTATTTCACCACAATTCTATTATTTGGGTAGCCTATCAAATCTCGAAATTGAACATCTGCATTTCTATTCTTTTAAATCCTTTTTATTTCCGTCTTAATTTGGATCGTATCACCAAAGGTACGAACAAAATGGCAAGCTATCTGACACACATTCTATAAACTTTACCAAACATAAAGAGTTATTAGCAATACATTTACCCCAGCCGACCTTCAATTTTTGGTAAAAATGTAAACTTTTTAAATCTTACTGAAGTGTGAAAACATAATATTTCTCCACCCATGGAACTAACTTAAAGTACCATAAATTCTAGCACAAGAATAGAAACGACGTCGTGCATGGGACTTCTATCATTGTCCTACAAGGTTGATCATTCTCAACTAAACTACATTCTACTTAATAAACTTATTTATGTCCATCATCGACAACAATGAGCAATTTCTTAGCCGTAATTGCTTAAGACTTTCATGCTGAAGGGATGAGGTGAACAACCAGCATTTTAAATCAACTTAGTTACGTTCCTGATAATACATATAACCAGGTCATTGATTAAGACGGTCAGAAACAATACTTTCTCGAGTTTACAAGTGGACCTAATTTGATTGTCAAAAACGTTTTTGGTGTTCAAGAAAACTATAATTTTTTAGCTATTAATAGGAACAAGTGTCATTTTCTTAAATAAAAAAAGTCCATGACCATGATTTTGTACGATAGATTTATCACAATATATGATTTATTCATTTATGTGGTTTGCAAGTGATGAAGAAGTTTCGTCTCATTTTATAATTATGTTTTATTGGATTTATCCATGTGAAAATGGTGCCTTTTTTTATCATTTATAGTGCAAGTGAGGCCCTATAAATATTCTACTTTCTTAAGTAATGATTATTCTCATGTTACTTTCAACCTAAGAAAAAGTCTTCATACCCGCTTTTTTTTTTCAGTAGGTCTCGTGAGAAACCGTTTCTCACTCATTTAGTGAGAGACATAATAGTACAATAGAAAAAGCAGTGGGTCCCTCACTCCATCATGTGAGAGGTCTCTCAATAACGCTATTGAGATATCGTTTCTCAGAAGTTTTTGTGTTCTTTTTTTATGGTAGTCGGATTTTCTTTTCTTTTTCCTTTTTTTGAAAAAGGTTTACTTGGTCTAAATTCATTTACATGTGGGGTAGAGTATTTTGTGTGGTCTAAAATTATTTCCGTATTTCTTGTGCAAAATAGAAGGAGGAAGAAATGAGCGATTCGGAGGGAATATTCATTATTATTTGCAACTTGGATGTATTTGGAGATGATGTATGCAATTAGATAAGATGAAATCAATAAAGTACATAAGTGATCCATGTAGGTATGACTTTGTTTCAACGGGCAAAGACTATTAGAAAAAATAAAAAAGTTTACCAATAATAAGAGAATATTGTTCAATTATAATTGGAAAAACAATTGGATTGCTTCCATCAAATTAAAAAGCAATCTTAGGTTATCCATATCTTTATATAAAGTGTACCAATAACTCGATAGAAAAATATGACCTAACTATAAATCGACATTATGCAATTTGAAAAAAATGATTTTTATTTTTATTTTTTATATATATCAGCATGATCTTAGCCAAGTCAGCTAGATCGCGATTAAATTTGGTTATTTGAATTCATTTTGGTGATCTTCGATATCTGAATACTGGCCTGATCTGTGATTTTTTGCTTACAAAGTTTAAAATTAAACCAATAAAATTTAACAATAAAATCAACGTATTATAATGTTTAAAATTTTAAAATTCCGAGTCCACTAGGATTTAGGATAATTACCAACTTATTAGTCATAACCTCGTCATGCTATTCTAGTGTATCCCACAATTTTTATGCTTTGGCAACTTGATTTACATAAATTAAAACAAACAATTAAAATAATAAAAGATCTTGATTGCAAATAAAATAAACAAAATAAAATAAATAAATAAATAAATAAATAAATAAACAATTTAACAAATGAGAATGACAGAATGTGGAAACATGTTAGGTAGGGTCAGGGTGTGGGGTCCATGAAACAAGTTAAGGGTCGTAACGCGTGCCACGTAAGGTCAAAGTCAAACTTCTAGATATATTTGTTACACGTGGCATTCTATGGTAAGACCTTAGTGGTTTTTAACGGTTATTACAGATTTACAGACACACAGATTGTTACCATGTTTGTGTCACGTGATTGGCACCACTCATACACGTTTGTTCCACCCGCCTTTGCCTAGTGTTTCACTCTTTCACTTCTACTCGCACCATGGTTGGTCCTAGGGCCGTGCATGACATAGATCCGGTTCGGTTTAGTTCGGTTTAGTTCAAGTGGTTGCAGTGTAATTTACTTCCGGTCGTAATCAAACTTGAACCAAAAAAAATAAAAAAAACCTAAGTCATTAGATAAACAAACATGATATAGGATGACTCGAGTCTATGAACATATTCTAAAACACAGATCCTTAATCATTCTGAGCCAGGTCATAAAAAGAACATTTTATTTAAGAGATTAGAGCAAACTCATTCGAAAAATGACTGATCCAATACAAAACACACTATAACTATAGAGTCGGAATTATTCAAACCACAACCCTTCCAAGGCATACATTTGTTAGTTTTATTTAATGCTGGACCGGTAAAAAAATGACCTTACGTGACAACTTTCCAAAACTATGAACTCCCTAAGTCCTTCACTCATGACCCTGATATCTAAGCCAGGTCATAAAAAGAACATTTTCGATTTTTCGGCTAAGACCCAAACAAATTTTTAAGAGATTAGAGCAAACTCGTTTGAAAAATGACTGATCCAATACAAAACACACTAAAACTATTCGAACCACAACCCTTCCAAATTATACATTTGTTAATTTTATTTAATACTAGACCGTTAAAAAACGACCTCACTTGACAACTTTCCAAAGCTATGAACCCCTAACTCCTTAACTTATGACCCGGATATCTAAACAATTCGCTAAATTTGAGAAGATTTGTTCCAAAAGTGAATAGGTGACCAAAATGATGGACTGACTCAGCTCGGTCCGATTAATGAGACCCCTTTTTACTAACCCGACCTAACCTGCCTCCCGTCAGGCCGCCCTTTGCCAGCCTACCTCCTATCACGAGCCTCCTACTATAAGACTGATCCGTTGTTAGGCCGACTTGATGGCCACGCTATATAAACCCGATGTTATGAATCCCTAATTCAACCCGTCTCACCCGTTTAACAGGTCTAATCGAAACCCACTTATATCCTCCTAGAATTGCCAGTGAGGAAATTGAGGCGCGTAGGGTCAAACCCAAAGAAGAAGACACCAACGTGTGGTCGGCGTAAAGGAATCCACTTCATCATTTCCTACACACATTTATTCATTCATTTCCTCGTCAAACTTACCACTTCCTCTTCTTCTTCTTCAACTTGTATATATATTCTCTCTTCTTTCCTTCTCCTTCGTTTGAACAACTTTAAAACTACAACAACAACAACAACAACAACAACAACAACAACAAACTACTCAAAATTAAGATTAAAAGATTCATTTTGTATCAATTTCAGTCAAAACCCATCAACTCCATACATTTAACTACTCTTTTCTATTCTTTTCTTCCTTAATTTATTCAATTTCAGGTACCCTTTTATTTTTTATTAATTTTTCTTATTTTATTTTGTTTGATTGATTTAAGTTATGTGTACGTTATTATGTGTACCACGTCATCGTATACCCATTGAAAAAAATTAGAATTGTGGATATTTCTTTATGAAACATAGAAAAGAGAGTATTTTTTCTCGAGTTTTGATGTGAAGCTGAATTTTTGGGTGAAATTAACTAAAAATTGATGACTTTGCTCGGAAAATTATCTGTTATTTGTATTTTCTTGGTTACTCATATGATGCATGTTCAAGTTTTCATATATGATTAATCAGTAAGATTAAATCATTAGTTCATTTAATTCTGTTGTAATTAAGTTTTATACTTTGATTCTGGGTAATTGGGAATTTTAGGGAAACAAATGATTGGGACGAAGGGAGTATTTTAATTAACGGTAAACAAATGATTGAGACGAAGGGAGTATTACTTTTCATTTTCATTTTCTTTTTCTCATGTTTGTTGATTTAGGTGTAAAGGAGGAGACTATTAGAGTTTAGAGCCTGTCTTGCTTGTGACGGTCACAAACTTGTCACGTCTCACAACCCCTCCCACTTGCCCTTCCCAGTTGCCCTTACACTTGCAAATTTGTCTCACGCCACAAGCTTTGACGGATTTAGCCCGTCACAAATGAGAATTTGTGTAGAGTTTACCTGTGTCTGATACTAGACATTTGTACATGGCTATGCCACGCACCTCATAAGATAGCCGAGTCTGGCACCTTGCATGCACATGGCTAATGGAATCTGGGTAACAGAGATGATGTCAGGGTGAAGGGGTATTAACAATTCTTGGATTGTTTGAAGTCGCTGTTCTTGGTACTTAGCCCGTTAGCCGATTATAATTGTTTGGTTGATTATTGTTGGCTTGGCGTGTTACTGACAGCCAACATGTCTCATTTAAAAGACATGTTGGGTGGCGAGAGACCGTCTCTCTAAGAATTTGTGTACTTGTATTTAGTCATGTTTTTCCAAGTTACTGGTTCTTTGAGGCAGAGACGATATTTAAACTGCAATCTTTGATTCTTTCCCCCTTGTGGTTGTATGTACATGTCTTGGAAGTCGATTCCTGAGTCGTAAATGTTCTTCACTGGCAGCTGAACTTTGCTTAATCCGAATACTAGTGTAAATCCAACATTGTTTCAATGGATTGATTCAATCCACTGATTCTCGAAAACTGCTCTCTGTTTGTTGTACTTGAATTGTTTATTTAGTTAACAATTTACTAAAGCCAGGCGATCGCATGTTTTGAGAGAGTTGCTAAAAAGCGTATGCTATGTGGTTATTGCAGGTGAACACTGGAGTTGTCACGAATTAAGCCTATAGAAACTGTACTGGCTATACATTGAAGCTGTATAGCTAATGTTATAGCATGGACTCGCGCCAGATCTACGGATACAGTGTTACTGGTACCGACTCAACATATATCTCAGCTCAGTGTACTCCTTCACCAGTTCCAAATAAGTTATTTGAAGCTTTGAAGTACAATTTTAGAGATTCACCGACCTCACCTTTCTCAAGTCATTTCGATTGTGATACTCACACTACATTGAGCGACAGTAAAGAGCATCACAGCTCAACCGAGTCGTTGTCAGTCAAAAGCCCTTCTTGTAATTCACCCCTGGAAACCAACAGCTACTATCATGGAGTGAATTCAAGCCCTTCGGTTGATTCTGCTCACGGTGTTGTTGTTCGGTCTGTTGACTATGGAGTCAGCATGAAACATGCCCTTCTGGAGCTCGAAACTGCTCTTATGGGTGATGAAACTACTGGTAGTAACCCGTCTATGGGTGAAAGCCGGCAAACTTATATGTCGAGTCAAAGGTCAAGGTCTTGGAGTCGGGACACACAAGGGGCTCAACTCCAGTCATCTTCGACCTCTGGAGGGAGAAGATCAGAAGATGAAGGTCAAAGCGAGAAACGCCATAAGGCGATGGATAATATGCCATCTGGTAATCTAAAACAATTACTGATTGAATGTGCAAGGGCTCTATCGGAGAATAGAATCGAAGATTTTGAGAAATTAACAGAGAAGGCTAGAAATGAAGTATCAATCTCTGGGGAGCCAATCCAACGACTTGGTGCATATATGATTGAAGGGCTTGTGGCAAGAAAGGAGTCTTCAGGAACTAATATTTATCGGGCTCTTCGGTGCAAGGAACCTCTAGGCAAAGACTTGCTTTCTTACATGCACCTCCTTTATGAAATATGCCCATACCTCAAGTTCGGATACATGGCTGCCAATGGAGCTATAGCTGAAGCATGCAGGAATGAGGATCGGATACATATAATCGACTTTCAGATTGCACAGGGTACTCAATGGTTGACTCTCTTGCAAGCCTTAGCAAAGAGACCCGGTGGGGCCCCCTATGTTAGGATCACGGGCATCGACGATCCTATATCAAAGTATGCCCGGGGAACTAGCTTGGAAGCCGTTGGCATGCGTTTAAAAGCCCTCTCCGAAAAACACCAAATACCAGTCGAGTTCCAAGCTATACCAGTTTTCGGTCCTGATGTTACTCGTGACATGCTCGATGTTCGGCCTGGGGAAGCCTTGGCCGTAAATTTCCCATTGCAGCTCCACCACACCCCAGATGAGAGTGTCGACGTGAACAATCCGAGGGACGGTTTACTAAGAATGGTGAAATCACTTAACCCCAAGGTAACCACTTTGGTAGAGCAAGAGTCAAATACCAATACCACCCCTTTCTTGACTAGGTTCATAGAAACATTGGAATACTACTCGGCCATGTTTGAGTCGATTGATGTAACAATGGGAAGGGACAGAAAGGAGCGGATAAGCGTGGAGCAGCACTGCTTGGCTAAGGACATCGTCAACGTTATTGCCTGTGAAGGAAAGGAGAGGGTAGAACGTCATGAGCTATTCGGAAAGTGGAAATCGAGGCTCACTATGGCCGGTTTCCAACAATACCCTTTGAGCTCATATGTGAACTCGGTGATTCGAGGTTTACTAAGGTGCTACTCTGAACATTATACACTGGTGGAGAAAGATGGTGCTATGCTTCTAGGTTGGAAGGACAGAATGCTGATTTCGGCTTCGGCTTGGCATTGATCTTGGTAACATGGGGAACATATAGACAAGTTTATATAAAAAGGGCAGTAGATGATTTCTTTTAATTCTTTCAGTGAAAAAGGAAGGGAAGTCGATCGATAGGCGTGGGAAGACAACCGAGGCGAGGGTGGTCTTTTTACCATTGTTGTTGTACAAGTACTGTTTCTTTCTTTAGTATCTACAAGGTAATGTAAGTATAGACAAATTTTATGAACTGACAACAACGTTCTGTTCTTTGTAACTTAGTTTTTTCGACATAAATAGAGTCTGTATCTTGCGAGCTCGATTTACATTTTACACCTTTATCCATGATTAGTTGGTTTAGTCAGTTAAAGCCGGCAAGGAACGATCGCAGCGGGGCATGAAGTTGGGTCTTGCTTTGGGAATGTGAATGATTCCAACAGGGAGATTCTGAAATTGCAGAGGCGTAGAGGGACCAGACCAATCCATCCCGAGTGAAATCAGATTTGCTCGGCTCGCATTATGTCGTATCACCCTTCTGGTCCTGCTCGGCTCGAATTCTTACTTTGCCATTAGGAATTTATTACTCAAGAGAGTTGGGTCGATGTAGAATCAATCCCATGCTACGTTAAGTAGCAATCAAGCCCAGTAAATGTTATTCAATTTTCAACAACACGACCGGTCCATCAATATGCTTTCACGGGTCTTGAACAAGCTCGAAAATTTACGCCCTGTTCTTTTAGATTGAAATTATCTGAAATGAATTTAATGGACATGAACTAAACTGAATTTATTGAATAATAAGAATAATAATATGTTGAACTCAGCTGATCCGAACTAAACCGAATTAAACTTACCTCACTTGAACTGAACCGAATTTAAAAGAATTAAAATCAAGTCCATAAGAACACGGCCTTTAACCTTTCCAGTGGCGGTTATGGAGGGGTTGCAGGGGATGCACCCGCACCCCGTTTGTTAAACAATATGTATAATTTTGTGTACTTAAGAGACATATTAATTATGTTGGTCTAGTGGTTGTGTGTAGTCTTTCATTGTTGATGGTCATGGATTCAATACTTATAGTGAACATTTTCTATTTAATTTTTTTTTTTACCATTTATGTTATGTATATTTTTCTAACCATAGTAAGAAATTATTATGTTATAACCAGATTTCTGATTATATAAACATAAATTCACAACTTTCGTAATTTCATTAATTTTCCACACCCCCGTCCACTGAATCCTGGAATCGCCTCTGATACCTTTCTAAGGTATTTTGTTCAAGTCTCATTCAAGACGATAAATTATTTAGTAATTGAGTTCGTTTCATAGTTAAGTGATGCAAGGACCTATCAACATGGAAGGATGGATTATAAAACTTGAATATGTATTTTGGCAAATTAATCGTGCTGCTGCGCACTGGTACGGGTGGGCATCAGTCCAAAACCGGACCAAATTATAAAAATTTCAGACCGGGATTGCACTGGAAAAATTTGATATAATATGTCCACCTTTTCAAATTCCGGTCCATTGCACCGGATTAAAATATATTTTGAAGGAAAAAAAACATAAAATCCGGTCTTTTCCAGTTCCGCACCGAAAACCGGAATCTTAGAAAATAGTGGACCAGAAACGGGACCGGATTTTTTAATTTCGGTTTCGGTCCGGTAGATTTCGGTTCGGACCGAATTTTACCCACCCCTAACTGCGCTAGTGATTGACTAGCCAATGGTGGAGTGAACTCGTTGAATAAGGTGACCATTTTTTATCATCCGTCTCCGCAGCTCTGGTCTATTCTTTGGGAAGATGTCTTTGGTGTCGCTATTGCTCGTTTATTAGCTAATTAGTGAAAAAGAGGAAGTAACTTTTATATTTTAATGTCACTAGAAGTTGAAAACTTTGGTGTTGAAATGAGGTACTAATGAATTGTATAAGGGTGTTAATTTTCGCAATACACATTTTACTCATCAGAGTACATTTATGACCATTCTACCCCTCTCATTTCTTCCTCTTATGTACACTGATGCACTACATCAAAAAAAAAAAAAAGGAAAACTAAACTATCAAAAACGCATTACACCAACATACCACCATTTACCCCACCACCAAATACAACCACCTCAAACACCACCACCACCCACCAACCCTATCGTTGGATCTTCGTCGGCAGACCGTCTGACCAGCCACCACGCCAAGCCAGACGCCCTTGTAGTATCGGCCTTTCCATCACCGCAAAATCCGACACCCTTCCGTTGTCCAGTAACTGCGCCGTCTCAACGACCGCCTACACACATTATCCGACCTCCTAGACACGCCGCCATACCACCTAGACGATGGACCTCCAACCGCTCCGCCACCGACGATGAGAAAACTACCAAATAAAACCCCTAATCAAAGCCTAAATAAAAAATATCAAAATAAAATAAAACAAAACACTAATTTGTTCAATTATTTGCAAATAATGAAACAAAGATAGGTTATACATCCTAATTTTGATCCATAATGAAAGAAATTTGTTTAATTTGAATGGCTGTATGGTGGAACAATTTAGAGAATTAGGTTTGTGATTTTTTTTTTCCAAGGGTATGTAAATGGAAATTATTGCGTAAAATGTACTAAACTGAGTAAGACACGTACTGTGAAAATAAATTACGATTGTATAATAATTGAACAATCATTAGAGAGTTGGACTTGAGAAACTCAACTCTCATTTTCCATGATACCGTGAAATTATATGTCAAATATAATATGAAATGTGTTTCATAATAATTTTGTAAAAGCAAATATGTCACGCCACAATTACTTTTATTAAAATGTGCGACATGCATTGCTAGACCTTAAGAAGATGATGCCATATCAACTCATGAGAGGAGCCGATTTACATATACGCTCTAATCAATGAGAATATTCCATTTTCGTTTCATTTAAATTAAGGCGTCAATTTTACTATATTATTGTTCTAAGTTCGAATTGGACTACTTGTGTATGTTATATTACCATTTACAAGAAAATGCAACTTCGAATATGCTAGTGAGTTCAAAAAAGCTTTATGACTGCCATGTAGAAGTACATTTTGGCATCCTTGTATACCTCGTGGGGTAGAAAATGTTAAATTGTACTGTAGTTTGGACCGGTTTGTATCCGTCTACCCACCTAAACTGTTACGAAGTATATCAATTTATACGAGTTTAAATGATATGAAATTCTCGATCTCTAGTGATTTTATTTCCGGTTTTCTTAACCGTTGCTTCTGAAATACACCTCCACATCCTTGAATAATCCAATTTTCAATGCTTTGAATTGAATTAATCCAACTCAAATTCGTGGTAATAATTGGTAAAAATACGTGGTAATACGTGGTGGTTATTTGTGATTTTTCCTAAATTTTATTTTATTTTTGTCTTAGAGGGAGTTATGAAGTGCCACGGTCCGGTACTTTAGCCGGATCGTGGTGCGCACCCTTGCTCGGCTCTAGGGCAAGAATGCAAGTAACAAGGGTGTCGTACTAGTGAGGGATCTCCCACTAGCACGTTTCTCGGGGCTCGGAGTATGTGTCGGGAATTCTAGTCACGATTATCAAAGTTTGGCACACGAAAGCAATAAAAGTATGCAATACGATTATTAAAAGTAAGAGACAAGCAATAACAAGCTCAAGGATGAGAAGTTATTTTCAATTGACTAGCACCTCTCATAGAGAGAAATTTGATAGTTTGGCTCCTGTAGTAGGAAATATTGACTGTGCAAAATAGCGATACGTTTTCTAAACACCTAAAAACGTATCTTAAACTAAAAACGAGACTCCAAGATCCGACACGTACGAAGTAGTCTTGGAGTACTAAATGAAACTAAAAATAGAAATGAAAATACATGAACGGAAATAAGAAATCTAAGGGTTCGAAGTGAAAGGACCGCGCGTGTTATTTTCAAGGATTTTGTGGCTAAAAGTGCGGCTCCTTACACGAAGGCAATTTTAATGCTGACAGAGTTTAAAAGCAGTTTATAAGTAACTAAGTACCATCATTAGAACTGACAATTTTTTTCTTGACCTAAACTCGAGTAAACCCGACCTTGACATCTAAGCTTAACAACCAACTTTGAAGATACCCAATAGCTAGCCTCCTACTACGCCGTTTTATGTTGCTACTAATTTGACCATAAATCAAGAACTACCAACCTACTCAATATATATATTTGTACGTGTATGTGCATCAATCAATTTAACCATAAGTCAAACACATGCTTTATTCACTCCAATTTTAAACTAAAAAAAAAAAAAACATCAAATTAATATCCTTCATCTACTTATTCATGGAAAACAATCCTATACTCCTATAAATACACATATATACATTCTACCCATCAAACTAATGGACTTCGTTTCATAGTAAAGAGATTCAAGGACCTTTTCAACATGGAAGGATAAATTATAAAACTTCATAATGTGTATCGGGAAGCTAATTGTGCTAGTGACTGACTAGCCAATCGTGGAGCTCCGCTATATTTTTTGGGAAGACGTCCTTTATGTCGCCATTCCTTATTAGCTAATTAGTGGAATGAAGGGAGTAACAGTTCTTAATACTCGTATATTTTCTTAGCATTTCATTTTATATTTTAATGTCATAATAATTGATTAGAATTATCTGTCAAATATGATATAGAATGTGGTGTTTCATAATATTAATTAATAATTTTGCAAAAACAAGCATGTTACGCCACAATACATTTATTTGAATGTGCGACATGCATTGCTTGACTTCAATTATACGAAAATAATATAGGAAACTTGGGAAGATGATGCAATCAACTTGTCATAAGGGCCGATTTACTTTGTTCTTGGGGACGTACCCAATACGTTGTGCGCGACAAAGGTAGCGATTGCAAGTTGTCGAGAAAAAAGTTTCTCGTATTTAACTACTTGTATGTTGTAGAAATTTATAACTAAAGTTGTCACTTTTTATCCTGAAAATGATAGTAACATTTTATCGTAAAATAGCTACATTTGGTATGTCTTGTTTTAGACGGGAAATAGGCCGTCTGAAATAAGAATTTGCGAATTGAACAAGCTTCATCGACTGCCATGTTCAAGTACGTTTTGGCATTGCCTCCTCGCCTTCATTGCACTAACCTATCCTTGTGTACCTCGTGGGGTAGAAAAGGTTAATTGTAGTTTGGACCAGTGACCGGTCCGATCATTGGTCCATATCCGTCTACCCACTGTGTTTCACACGAGTTTATATGACACAAATTCTCCATCTCTAGTAATTTCTTTTTTTTCCTTTTCTCCGGTTTTCTTAAGGCAATGTTTCAGAAATACATTTTCACATCATTGAATAATTCTTTCACTGGCGCATCAGGCGATGAGTATGTAAAACTTTTCTTTACAATTGGCAAAAAATAAAAATAAAAAAATCATTGAATAATCCAATTTCAATGCTTCGAATTGAACTTGCCAATTTAAATCAATTAAAATTGCATGAGGTAATTGAATTTGTTGAAATAGTAAATATAATGGTAAAATCGTTCAAGTCAAATTAAACTTGTTTTTTTGTGTTCAAACTACTTTTACATAAAGTATAGACAATCACCAACTTTT
This sequence comes from Silene noctiflora, assembly GCA_009801015.1. Taxonomy (NCBI): domain Eukaryota; kingdom Viridiplantae; phylum Streptophyta; class Magnoliopsida; order Caryophyllales; family Caryophyllaceae; genus Silene; species Silene noctiflora. Next base: position 227,059 of record VHZZ01000005.1, read on the forward strand.
TTTAACAACAAATATCTATTAGGAGTAACACTCAAGTCTTCAAGGGTTTTTCTAATTTAACCAGAAATCTCGAGTTCGAGTCCTCATATTACGGAGAAAAGGAATATATATCGGATGTATTACCTCAGATTTTACTTGTTTTTGAGCATGTGTGTATTTTTTCTGAGTTTCTCAAACTTTATTTATTTTTGAGCATATGTGTAATTTTTTCCGAGCTTATTAAAGTTTATAAGTTATATTTTAATTTTTTTTCCATCAAAACTCAAATTTAACTAAGTTTGTATGTAATGTTTTTGAGTTTTATTGTAATTTTTTTTATCTTAATATTTGAGTGAATAAACTCAAAAATTTTATAGTAAAACTCATAATTTTTAAAACAAAACTCAAAAACTTTATTATAATGTTCAGAAACTATAAAATTAGTGGTAGTATATCGGTTGTATAATCCACTTATTGCATATTACGCAGTATTAAAATTCGGTTTATTTTAAAAAAAAAATTAACAAATTTGGATTTTGAAGATACCCAATGGCTAGCCTCCTAGGCTCCTACTATGCCGTTTTTTGTTGCTACAAATTTGACCATCAATTTAACCATAAGTCAAACACATGCTTTATTCACTTCAATTTTAAACTAAAAAAAAAAAAAAAAAAATTAAAAACGGCATCAAATTAATATCCTTCATCTACTTATACATGGAAAACAATCCTATACTCCTATAAAAACACACATATATACCTTCTACCCATCAAAAAAACATTATTACGTTATAATTTAATTTTTTTTATATACCGAAAATAAAAATAAAACTATGCCTTCCGCATCGTTGCTCCCGGGTATCGGGGACCTTCACCAACCATTGATCACCGAAAACAATGGCAAATCGAACGGTATCGAGAAACTTAGCATAGACGACATGCTACAAAAATATTGTGGCGAATTCGGACCGTGGCAGGTCCGACACTTCGTTTTAACCAGCCTTGCTTGGGCATTGGAAGCTTTTCATACAATGGTTATGATTTTTGCTGACCGTGAGCCCGACTGGCAGTGCATTGGCACTGCTTGTCGGGCTGAGGCCCCACTTTGTAGTTTGTCACCAGGCTCGTGGGAATGGTCCCACGGGCTTGGTGCATCTACTGTTTCTGAGTGGGGTCTTATTTGTGAGGATAAATATAAGGTTGGATTAGTTCAAGGGCTGTTCTTCTTTGGCTGCATGATAGGTACGCATTATTTTGATTTTTTTATTTTTATTTTGAATTTATTTTTATGATTATTAGATTATTATAATCCGTATTTGTTTAATTTAGTTTAGTTTATTAGTTACTCAAATATCCGTTTTACAGTAAATTTGTGTAACACCGTCTTTTAAGTAATTTTTTGTTTTACAGAATAGTTTACTGTTACCTGTGAAATAGTTCTATATGCAAATATCACGGATTCACGGTTATTTTATTTTCAATGTACTGTTTTTATTGAATTTTATTATGCTCCAACTTTTTCACCTTTTCAAGAATAATTTCAATTAAAATTTAAATTTAACTATTTTACATTGTCACTACTCACTAATAATATTTGTTACTATTTGTGTTATTCATAACGCCTATTAATATAAGACGGTTTTATATAGTTATAAGGCTAGCATAAATGTACTCGCAAAGTTCTATGTAGATGCATGTCAGTTATTTCAGCTGGTAAAATTATGAGCAGTGAACCGATAAAACTCATGACCTGGGTTTAAACCCTGGATTAACATATTCGCCCATTTAAATAAATAACCGAGACGGAAATCGAATGTTATTTAAATGGGTGAGGTAGTGAAGTAGCAAGGTGGCTATGAATATGGTTAAAAAACACATGTTGGGGCTTGGCTGTGTTATAGATAGGTGTACAATGTAGATTGCTGATTTCTGAGGCAATTTACGGATCAAACAGCAAGACTATATCTAGATTCTCAGCATAAAAATATATTATTCCTTATTAAATTTGTATAGGTCAGTCCACCTTGAAGATCCTCTACCATAAATCCAAAATTATAATATGATCAAATGTATTTGAGTTTAAAAAAAATAATTCCTTATTGTCAGATATCACTCAATAAGAGTCGGAAACGACAAATATAGGATGTTTTATCGAAGAAGTCTTAACTTAAAGGGTTAATTGATAAACAATACCAATATAAGGACCCTTTTTCATAATCAGTACCAACATAATCAATAATTAGTAATCAGTACCAAAATATTAACTTTTTTCTATGATAGGTACCAAGTCGTCTGAAAATCTCATCTTAACCTACTCGAAAAAGTCCAAAAAGCCATCATTTAAGTACAAATCTCCACTCACCCACTTCCAAAGTCCATCTATTAGATGAAAGCACTTTTAAAGTACGAAAAAAAAACTAAAGTAAGAAGGCGACTTGATACCTATCGTAGAAAAAAGTGAATATTTTGGTACTGATTACTAATTATTGATTATGTTGGTATTGATTATGAAAAGAGGACTAAAGTTGGTAGTGTTTAGCCATGAATAGCAAATTGGATGAATATTTCCTTTAGTTGGAAAGCCTCAACCTAGAAGTTAAGACGAAAGTCGTTTAATAGTGAGATGATGGTTATACTCATGACCTGGGTTCAAATCCCATCAACAACAAATCGTCCTTAAAAAAATAGTACGTTGCATCCTCTTAAAAAACGTTAGAAGTCACTTTTATGATACTTTGTTTTCCCCGAGTCTTACATTTCTCTAAGACATGTATGATGTGCCCATCCACTATAACTGTTACTGTCAATAGTCTGTATATGTGTGTGTATACACACATGATAAAAGATGACAAATTCAAATTTTTCCCTTATAAAAAGTTAATAAAATGCTTAATTATATCGGAATCAGGATTTGATGTTAGCGGGGAAAACAGTTAATGGTATAAGAAAAACTCGAAAAAAAAAAAAATCCATAAACTTTAACTAAAAACTATGGAACTTCCGCCTTCTAACAGGAACGAGCGCCCCAACCAGCCTCCCGTAGAAAGTGTGTTATTATCTCTTCACTAAAGTTTCCAAGATGCTACCTTGTACGAAAGCTTTGTTAATGGCATATTCTTTTGTACCATGGCATGAGATTTGGTCCCCAATTTTATTAACTTATCTAGTAATCTTGGTTTTGTGATGTAAATTTGCTTTATAGAACTTGTGTTTGGAGTTGATTTAGTCAAACAAATTCACTTCCTTTGAAACGAAATTCTCTAAATTAAACTGAACTAAACTTAAAAGCGGGGATGTAGTAAATTACCCCCATAATTTATGTGTTATGTGTAATTTAACCCCCTAAGTTTTACTTGTAACAATTTATCCTCGTAAGTTTCCAAAAATGTGCAATTAAGCTCAAATCAAATTTTCTACCAATTTTTTTAACTAAAACCTATTATTTTCTATTATAAAAACTACTTTAAATATATCTACTAAAATTTAAATACAATATTTACATATTCAATAAAAAATGTGAACCAAATTTAATATCTACAAAATTTTGGTCTCGTAACTTTTCATTGTAACTTCACTAAAAATTCTCATATTATGAATATTTTTTCCAAAAAAAAAATTAAAAAAAAAAAAAATTGAACATGATTTCTCATAATTAGGAATTTTAGGATTAATATTTGATCAATAATTTTGATTTTCAATAAAAATAGGATATTTGGTGAATTGCACATTAGGAGAAACTTTTGGGGCATATTTGCTACTCCCTCCATCCCGGTCATTTGTTGTCCTATTTCATTTTTTGGTGTCTCTGAGTTGTTGTCCTTTCTATTTTAGGATTGTATTTCATGAGTAATTTGATCTTTCACATTCAATTTAGTCCATTTGTCATCTTATAATTGGCTCCCTCCTCTTTCCTTGGTCTTTGTGCCAAAACCAAAGGACAACAAATGACCGGGACGGAGGGAGTACATTATAAGTTAAAGTTTTTAATTGTACATAGTATCAAACTTGTAGGGATAAACTAAACTAAATTGAACTGAACTAGTGAGAACAAAACCGATCTTAACTAAAATCCTAAGAACAAGAGATAAACTCTATTCGGTAACTTGTTTTCTGAAAGTGATCATATTTTACTGTAAAATGATCTCAAAACCCTTTATTATTTCAGACGAGAATGACCCGTCTTACGGATAGGATGTAGTTAAAGAGATTGATGATAGAAAGGGGCACGTCTCTATCTAGAACAAAAATGTGAGACGGGTGTAACCAAATAAAGGCAAAGTAGTTTTGTGCATGGTGTCATTCTTTTATGGCAGCTCAGTTATTTACTTTCTAGTCACTACTCGTACATGCATTCTTGACCTCATCTTGCTTTACAAAATTTCTCATCAATTAATAATAACTTTTTTAAAAGTACTATATAGTCTATATGAAAAATGTGAAATTTAGAATCCGAACCGATCCAACCCGACTTGAGTAGCGTAAATTAATAAAACGATAGACGACTTAATTTGGCTCGATAAGAGATCGATGAGACTAGAAATTACTCGAAATTAGCTTGGAATTAGCTATATATGGACTATGATCTAAATTGTATCCGTTATCTGATTGGGTTAGGGTTTTCCGTTTTGGGCATTCTAGGTCTTTTCGTACCGATCTTTTTTGCGTCTGTTATGACAATTAACTTAGCAATGTAGTAGTTAGACCTGTCAAACGGGTCGGGCGGGTCGGGTCAGAATACGGGTCTGGTCATATACGGGTCGAGTTATACGGGTCACGGGTCGGGTTAGGGGTCAGAATACGGGTCAAGAAATAATTTCTAACGTCTTTTTTAATCTATTTTTTTAATTAAAAAAATAATTTTAAAAAACGTAACACATATTTAAAATTAATATTTTAATCATATTCAACGTTTACATTAGTTATTTCAACGTTTACATTAATTATATTGACATAATTATCAAAATAAAGTTTTTTTTAATAATTATTTTAGTATCAAGTATTGTAAAAGTGATATAAAATTGACTTTTTARTTATGTTTGTAATTTTTAATAATAAAAAAACAATTTTTTAAGCAATTTTTTTCAAATATAATATAAAAATATTAATATTTTAATAAAAATCTTGATTTATCTTTGACCCAACGGGTCGACCCGTTCGGGTCGGGTCTTGACCCTAAAATAACGGGTCATTTCGGGTTCGGGTCAAACGGGTCACGGGTCACGGGTCGAAAAAACCGGGTTTGTAACCCTAAAAAAACGGGTCGAGCAGGTCGGGTTTTCAGGTCGGGTCGAGTTTTGACAGGTCTAAATGTAGTAAATCAATTCCATGGACGACCAAACATGGAGAAATCAACTCATTGTTGAAATGAACTGATCAAGGGACCAATATGCAATACAGTCAGAACCCGAAATGACCGGATTTGTACTCGATTAGAAGCGATTTTATAACGTATATGCATTGGTAAATTTCAGGGGCAGGAATATTTGGACATCTTTCGGATTCATCTCTAGGAAGAAAAGGATCATTGGTTGTTGTATGCATAATGAACGCGATTCTTGGATGTTTAACCGCGTTTGCTCCAAACTACGTCATCTACACCCTCCTACGGTTCTTGACAGGTCTCGGTGTTGGTGGAGTGGGACTATGTGCATTCGTCCTAGCCACTGAACCCGTTGGTCCATCCAAGCGTGGGGTTGCTGGTATGTCAACCTTCTACTTTTTCTCGGGTGGGATAGCCATGCTCTCGGGAATTGCCTACATATTTCAATCATGGCGAGCTCTGTACATCGCGTCTTCTATCCCTTCGATTATCTTCATTGCAATGATAGCTCCTTTCCTATGGGAGTCTCCTAGGTGGTACCTAGTGAGAGGGAAAACAAAGGAGGCCATGAAGGTTATGCATAGTATGGCTCAATGCAACGGTAGGAACATTCCTCAAGGAGTCGAGTTAATGCTGGACGATGATTCCTCTCATTCTGGTACTAAAGATGACGAAAACTTAGTAGCAGAAAGAGAAGAAGTTAAAGGGAATTTGATAGATGTGCTTAAATCGCCGCTGACAAGAATACGACTGCTCTTAGCCGTGGCTATAAACTTCTGTTGTGCACTGGTGTACTATGGACTTAGCCTAAATGTAGTGAATTTAGACACCAATTTATACTTGAATGTACTTCTTAATGCTGTCGCGGAAATGCCAGCCTTTGCATTAACCGCGATTTTGTTGGATAAATTAGGGAGGAAGCCCTTGACGATTGGGACAACATGCTTTAGTGGAGTTTTCTGCTTGTTAGGAGCCTTGATGAAGAACATTGGTATATGGAAGATCTTAAAGATGGTTTGTGGGATTTCCGGGATTTTTGGGATGGCGGCGACTTATAATTTATTGTTCATCTACACGGTTGAGTTGTTTCCGACTGTGGTGAGGAATGCTGCGTTAGGGTGTACTACACAGGCGTCTCAAATGGGTGCAATTTTGGCTCCGTTTGTAGTGGTGATGGGGGGTGGATTACCTTTTGCGGTGTTTGCAGTTTGTGGTTTTGTTGGTAGTTTGCTAGCGGTTTACTTGCCGGAGACCATGAATCGGCCCTTGTATGATACGATGAACGGTATAGAAGAGGGTGAAGCTGTTTGGAGCAACGCATAGGTTTTTGGTACTAGCAAAACAATGCTCAAACTTGCTTGGTAACAATGCTAAACTGTAACCGAGGAGGTCTTAGCCTAGTGGTTAAGACATAAGTATCGTGACAATAAGTCACGGCTTTCAGTCCCCCTCCCGCATACATTGTATTAGCCTTGCGCCTCTTTGCCGCAAAAAAAAAAAACAATGCTAAACGGGATCCTTTTGGTATGTACAGCCACAAATTCACTGATCGTCTGCTTCTTCTTTAGACTAGTTTCTAATGAAAAATCCACCATTTGCATTTGATACGATTTGAAAAAAAATTGTTGGATTCTTGTTTATATAGCGAAATCGTGTAGGCGATTTCCTTTCGGGTTTTTTTGTTACTCCTCCGAATCTTTGTAATTGCCTTACGGTCCAAAATTTCCTTTACAAATTTTAAGAAATCGGACAATGTCAGAGAAACCGAAGGGGTACAATAGAAGAAATACAATTGGTCGTATGTTACACACCGTGAAACCTTGCAAAATTGATATGATTGTTATCGGAATTCCGATTCGATTCTACGATTCGATCAATGTAACCGACTGCCTATATTTAAATCAACGGATAATGCACGTGGTACCCCTGAAGTTTGCTAATTTGCCCGAAATACCCAATTTTTTGTTCCAGAAAATTTTAAAAGGTCATAACTCGTGTTTACGAGTTCAGAAAGTGACAATTTTCTTTTCAAATCGATTATCTTTCCGAGAATTACGATTTGAAAAAAAAAATTGTCGTATTTGGTTCCCGTGGCTAGGAGTTTTTGTATGTCAAAGTTTTTTGGACCGAACAAACTTTGAGTGACCATATCTCTTGATCACGAGCTCGAAACTCGACAAATTTCTTTTTCAACTCGTAGTACTGTGAAAGATGATCAATTTGGAAAAAAAATTGTAACATTATGAACTCGTAAACACGAGTTATGAGCCCTTAAAGTTTTGTGGAACAAAAAATTGGGTATTTCGGAAAAAATGTCAAACTTGAAGGGTACCATGTTTTTAAAGTTAACGGCCCAAGGTGACTGGGCTGACCCATTCCATACCAATTTTAAAGTCCGACCAGGACTAACATTTTTTTTAATTTTTTTTTTCATGTAACTCTTTTATAGGACCGTCCTATAGTATAAGACTGTCCAAAGAAAATAATTAAATTTATTTATATTTTAATTTTATTTTAAGAAACCAACATTTTGTGATGAAAACTAACATATCTAAATATAGAATTTATCAATATAAAATAATTTTTTACAAGTTTATTAACGAATTTATTTGAGCTTTTAGTTATTGGCCTAGTCTTATAAATAAAGTGGTCTTACTCAACAATATGTGTTTTTCATATTGGGATCTTTGCAAGATGAGAACGGATTATAGTTAAAACCGTCTTAAGTTAAAATAAGTAAAAAGAAAGAAACATAACGCTTAAGATATGAGCCACTCTAATGTGACCAGTATCTTATATAACACTAATTCTTATTTCAGACCGTCATATCCGTCTGAAATCTTCAGACGGATACCATTTCCTCTCACAAATGACCCATCAAGGGCAAGTGGGGTGAGCACATGGGGGTGGCCCACCTTGTCCCCTCTACTCATATTGTTAGAGGTCTTTACCGTTTGAAGATCCGACCCGTCTTAAGCAAGACTTACTCCTTATATAATATATTTCCTTTCAATTCCGTACCCTTTTTCACTAAAATGTTGTGACCGTTTCCTACAAAAATCCCCCATATACTAAAAGAATAACACTTCTTCAAATAATCCTGCTCATTTTTCCCGCCTAACTATTTCACATACTAAAATAAATCAAGTTGCTGTAGATATCAATACCCAATATGTCAGCTATTTTATTTCACATTATTTACCCCTCAATTATTATATACCACAAATAAGTATTTTCTTATTTTTTACACTAATGCAATCATCTATGGGTATTTACTAAGAGAATAAAGATCCTAAAAAAAAAATCCCTCCAAAATACTCCAACTTAAATATGAAAATAAAATAGATTTTCTTTCATTAATAAACTAATCTTTTATTAATTAAAAAACTAACCATCTTTCCATCAACCTATAATATTTTCATGATTAAACATTAAAATTTAACCATTTAACTAAAATGAAATAAAATTGGTATAAATAAAACTATAACTATGCATAATCATAAACCGTTATTATTAACTTCGTGACGAAAAAAATTTATGAAAATTTATAAAAATGAAATCACTAGAGTTGAGGTAATTAAAATATTTTCATGAAAATACTCAATTATCTTGATTATTTTTTAGATTAACTTTTTTTTTCAATGAGGCGGAAATATGAAAATTAATGAGATATTAATTTAAAATCTATAAGTAATATTGTAAAGGGTAAAAAAGTCTATAGTGTGGTAATTTTTCTTTTCGCAATATTAAGTTTTCAAAATGACAATTTAAAGACAAAAAAATGTTGTTATATCTAAGTTAACACGAATTAGCTAGAGAATGACTTCCGAGATATTATTTTTATTAATGAAATGATCTATTGCAGTTGTGAATCTTGAAGTAGCTGAGAGAGGAGGCCGAGATTTAAACTATTAACTTCGTGTATGATTATCTAAAGCTCAAATATGAACAGCCGGCGGGGGCCGGACTCCCTCCCGACGTGGATCTACGGAATCAATTGATAGGATCCTGTACGTGGGGAAACTTAAGGTTGTCATATGAATGAGGGAAATGGTACAGTACTTTTGAATAGATCAATCTCTATCGATATTCACAAGCCAATTATATATTAGATTCGAATCTAAATTTGATTCACAAATCACATGTAAAAAATCTTTCATTTTTTGACGTTTTCAATCGTTTTCAGAGATATTCATTCACCTCTTTTAAAGCCATTATGTAGGAGATTTTTCCGAATCGACGAACAAAAAAAAAATCATTTCCAAAATTCCAAGATAATCACACGTCTATGAAACATGCCAATAATATTGGGAAATGTTTAAGGATTTAATAAAATATACGTATATGTAAATTCTCATTTTTGAATTTTAGAACGATATATGTATGAAACGGGTTTGAACTAACCAATATACCTAATTACGACTAATTACGAGTAAATTTGCAATGAGCATTCAAAAGCACAAAAAAAATGAGTATTGAGAATATGAATATGCTTGTATATAGGGCTGGGCCAGTGCGTGCTGGGCTGGACCGGAGGCGAGCCGGGCTGGGGTGGTGCAGCCCAGGCCCGACACTAAATGGAGGCCGGGTCGGGCTGGGCCGGGCCTGATTTGTCTAGCCTGGGCCAGCACTAGGTGGGCTGTTTGGCTGGGCCGGGCCGGGTTTGGAATTTTTTTTTCTTTTTAAGTAAAGAAAATTTAAAAAAACGGGAGAAATAAAGAAGAAAATAACGGGCTGAGCCAGCCCAACACTAAAAAACCGAGCTGGAAAACGGGCTGGGCGGAAAAATTTGGGCCGGGCCCGGCACTAAAAAGACCACGGGTTGGGCTGGAAAAAATGGACCGCGGTTTTTGGGCCCGTTGAACCGGGCTGGGCCGGGCTAGCCCGCACCGTTGCACAGCTCTACTTGTATATGTGTTATACACATCACTATTAAGTTAGAAGTTAAAACAATCTGATAAAGACATTGTTTCATTTTCATATGATAGAAGTCGAGTTATAAACTTATAATAGCGGATAACGTTAGTAGATTAGAATATGGTTAGCAAATATTAGTATATGACTCGATGTCATTGCTAATCCTAATAATTAGAATAAATCTTTGTTAGGATAGTTTAATATATAAACACTACCTTAACATTGCTATTTTTTAAATTCGTGTTGATTTTATTTTTGATCAAGTGAATATAATTGAAATTTTATACTCCGTATATGACTTTAAATGGTTTTATTAGATATCCGTTAATGTCAATATACGCCTTTACATGTCTAAATTGGCAATTAATTTGTGATTTTTTTACTCGACTGTCAAGTTCGTGTTTTAATGTCTAATCACGCCCAAAATATACTTAAATGCAGTGGTGGAGTTAGGAGATGACACACAAGGAAGCTCTGAGCTCGCCGTGCTAGATGATGAAAAATTCAGTTTGTAGTCAAATTTTCGAAACTTTTTTCGAATATTTCTTATTATAATCATTACTCGTTTATCTCCGCTGAGTTCAAATCTTAATTCCGTCACTGTTTATAGTGAATTACATTCGACTTGATTTTATTTTTGATCAAGTGAATATAATTGAAATTTTATACTCCGTATATGACTTTAAATAGTTTTATCAGACATCCGTTAAAATCAATATACACCTTTTCAGGTCTAAATTGGCGACTAATTTGTGATTTTTTTACTCGACTGTCAAGTTCGTATTTTAACATTTATTCACGCCCAAAATGTACTTAAATGCAATGGTGGAGTCAGGGGAGAACAAACAAAGGAGCTCGGAGTTCGCCGTATAGATGACGAAAATTTCAATTTGTAGTCGAATTTTAAACTTTTTTCGAATATTTCATATTATAACCATTACTCGTTTATCCCCTCATCATCTAGTACATCGAACTCAAAGCTCCTTCGTTTGTTCTCCCCCGACTCCACCACTACATTTAAGTATATGTCAATTTGTAGTCAAATTTTCGAAACTTTTTTCGAATATTTCTTATTATAACCATTACTCGTTTATCCTCGCTGAGTTCAAATCTTAATTCCGCCACTTGCTTAAATGAACCACATCATGCTAAACATCACATTTCATCAATATTTCCATTCCAAAAGAAATACAAATAACCCTTTTAAGATACATGCATTATATCCCACCTTTGAACTAGCTAAAGCTTTGCTAAAACAAAGTCTCCTTGCTGAAATACGCACCAACTTAAGGGACCTTATGCATTGTTCCACCCAAATAATGTGACATACTTACAATTTTTGGGTGAAAAAAGCATTTCCAAAGTCTCAAAACATGAAAGGTGCAGCAGAGAAAGCAGGGATCACCATGGGAAAAGGATCATGGCTGCATGTCAAACACATTTAACAATAACATTAAAATGTATTGCATGGACGTAGATCTCGTCGAGATAAATTAAAAATCGTTAATAATAAATCCATATTTGCATCGGTCTAATTTAAAATTAAATAACAATTAAACGTGAAAATAACCTGAGATTATCTGAATTATTCGAGTTTAAAGTTTGTTTCATTTCATTTTGTAGCGAATATATATAGTGGCAAGAAATTACATCCTACTCCCTCCTAGTTGCTTATTTCTTCCCTCTATCCTTTTTCATGGTGTTGGATTTTCTTCCCTCTTTCCTTTTTGGAAAGGTTTATGTGGTACAAATTCATTTGCATGTAGGGTAGAGTGTTTTGTGTGGTCTAAAATCATTCCTTATTTCTTGTGCAAAATAAAAGGGGAATAAATGAGCGATTATGAGGGAGTAGATATTAAATTATATATTGATTGGTTCTCGACTATATCAATTTAAAGAAGTAATGAATAATACATAATCAGTAATTACAAGAACAACTTTAATGCTAACGAAATTTGAATCTAAATCACAAGTATCATCTCTCATGACTTTATCAACTAAATACTACACATTCCATCCTGGTCATTTGTTTGTCTTTGTGGCACTAAGATCAAGGAAAGAGGAAAGGACTAATTATTTGATGACAATGACAAGTGAACCAAATTGAATGTGAATCGAATTGTTCATCGAAAATATTCCAAAATTAAAAATGTAAATAATTGACTGAAACACCTAAATAAAATAGGTAAACAAATGACCAGGACACAAGAAACTTTTTTTTTTTTTTTTTTTTTTTTTTTAAATTTTCCTTAATGAAACTTCTAATAATTATCCACAATCCACAATAATTCAAACATCACCAACAATCATATATACTATGAAACTTCCAATTATTTTCCAACTACTACATGACTAAACAATTCTCCAAATTCATTCCAACTTTCACCAAAATATTGAGAAATGACTTGATCAAGCACTAACTATGATTAATTATATACCCATGATTGAGATTAGTTGATGACCTTGATGACTTGATGTTACTCCTAAATTTACTATACCACGTGAATTTAAATTATATTATGAACAATGAAATTATTGCCACGTGGCAGTTGCATATTAACTCCCATCAAATTTGGACATTAATTTAATGAATTTAATCCTATGTACACGTAATGAATTGTTGTAGTTGAATTAGTGACCAATTATAATTTGTTGTCTCCTTTAAAAAAAAAAAAAAATTAATTTGTTGTCTCCCAACAAAATAAGATTTGAAATCAATTAACATCAACGTCAATTTATTTAGCATGGAATTAATAAGTTGGAGAAGGTGAGACGAGTTTGTCACGAATGTGACGGTTTAGAAGACGGGCACTATCTGTCACAAGCTGAAGACGGATAGTGCCCCTCCCACCAGTGGTGGAGCTATGGGGGGCTAGCAGGGGCGGCCGCCCCCCTGGCGGTTGAGTTTTTCGAAATTTTTAGTTAAATTTTTCGAATTTTTTCCGAGTTTCCCTTATATTATTAACCATCCGCCCCCTCTAAAAAATTTCGCCCCTCCCTGAACTCAAATTCTGGCTCCGCCACTACCTCTCACAATATGTAAGTGGCACTATTCATGAAGCGCTCTATTTCTCTTTCCCTTACTTGTGACGAATAATGTCCGTCACAAGCAAGACGTTTTGAATAATTTATCACATTTACACAAGTATCACTCTCAAATTTGTAGGACGTACGTGGTTTAATTATACACGTATTATCGTCGTAAGACGGGTCTTATCCTGAGATTAAAGTAAAATCTTACGAGTTTTGATAAGATTTATGAAAGTAATTGCGCAGAATAATCTTATTATTTTAAGTGGATGATGTATCAAAAAGTACAAATAATAACTCGTCTTTTTCATGCATGTAAAATCAATTATGAAATTTTGAAAGTTGAATAAAATTTGTGAGTTTTATCGATTTATTTAAGAGTTGTTTTTTCGAGTTATCAGGATTCAGGAGTTCAGATGAAATTTTTTAATGTACGACGGTTAACATGTCATCTCTATAACTAAAATATTGAAATAAGTTGGTCAATAGCTTAAAACTCAATGTTATGTTGTTATTTTAGAATTTTTTGTTATTATAATTAATCGTAAGAAATAAATCTCTCAAAAACGACAGCAAAAGAAGTAAACATGAAGAGAAAAGAATTTCAAAGTTTTGAAACTAGACTTTAATTTCAACCAAAATATTCTAACTCGGCATTGATTTTGAAAGTTTTTTTTACTTATTTTAAAAATTCCTACTTGGGGTTAATATTGTTTATCAATTAACTATTAATTAAATTAAATTAGTCTGTTTTCAGTTGCCAATTTCATTTTAACGACTGATTTCAGTCGCCAATTTTAATCGCCCGAGCACTTAATTCTTGTAGTATTTAAAGTACGCGATTTTTTTTTGTGTAAATCGGGATGTCTACCATCGACAACAGTGTATAATCCCTTTACCGCGGGTGCTCTCGCAACTAGGTTATTCACGTTTCTACCCAAAAGAATGTTATGAGTAAGAACATATCGTAACTCTCTAAAAGCATTAATTACACGTTACATATTCCGTATAAGTTATTAACCTTCCTTATAACAAATAACGTTCCAAAAATTGATGGTAAAAAATTTTTACCAGTAAATGATAAATTACTAACCGCGATCGATTGTTTGGTTTCAATTGAGCCACAAAGACGACAATTCTTCTGTTCAGGCTAATTTTATATGTTCGATTAAATAGATATCTTAATCGAACAAATGAAATTAGCCTGAACAGAAAGAATACGGAAATTAAAATAAGGAGTTAGAGAATTATACGTAAAATTTATTATCCGATCTGTTTATCCATAATATCTTCGTCTTAAGTCTTAACTGTATCTAGCTAGCATAATTTGATATATATAAGGTTGGATGAGTAAAAATACCTGTAATCATAGGATCGAGATGGACCGTTGACCCCAACCGACGAAGCACTACACCGGTTCACATTCCTCTTAGAAACCTGCGGTCGAGCCGGTTTAGCCACCGGTCGACTGACATCCACCGGTTTCTTCTTCTCTGGCACCGTGGCAACAGCGTTGTCTTCTGTAATAGCAAAAAGAGATGGCTGCCATTCCTCAGACGTACCCCTTGCTGATGTTCTCCTCTTACGGCGGCCGACATCCGCTGACGACGGTGTCGTTTCCGTGTCACATGGCTGCGGGCTCGTAACGCAGCATGATACATATTCAATAAATTTCATTTTCAATTTCCGTTCGTTAGTCTTGTGTAAGCCTGCTGTATCAGTTATGCCGCTTTTAACACGTACGTATTCTGTATGGAATATATTTGTTGTATGTATACAACGGTCTTTTTAAAAAGGAGATCGAGAAGGAGAAAACACGAAGAATATTGTTTGATTTGGGAAAATTTTATAGGTGGTGTTGGTATTATGTCATTGGTGAAGTTTGATCACGTACTTTTTATTTTGATTTTGTTTTTGTTTTTGTTTTTATTTTATTTTTTTATTTTAATTTGAATGACGATGATGATTTGTGTGATCTTAGGAATTAGATGTGTGATGTTTGTAATATAAAAAGCAATGAAATAGGGAGTAAATAATGGACAGGGAGATGAAGATATTAAAATGATGGATGATTAATTTTTAAAGATATTTTTGACGTGTAAAATGGGCATGTTTGGCAAGTTGGTAATGGTACACTTATCTTCCTTAAGATAATATTCGTCATAGATGCAAAACGGATTAACTGGCAATTAGCTAGGTCTCTTGAGAAAGAGTCTTTCAATAAACTATTATTAAGAAACCAATTACAAACTAGTATAGTTCCCGTTCCCGTGCAAATGCACGGTATTTTAAATACAGATATTAGAGAATTTTACAATTAATTAAATTAATGCAATTTACCTTTATTTTGAAAAAGGTATAAAATTTGCATATATAATTCCAAGGAGATATTTTATTAGCCTTATTTATGTAAAAGTTAAACAATGATTGATGTTATAAAATTAATTAGGATATAAATATTGTTTAATTGTAAATATAGATAGTAAACATTAACTAATTAGGAAATAAATATTTTCTAGCAGAATATCACTTGAGCGGGAGAATTTAGAGATGTGTTAATCTTTTAGTATATAGGGGATTGATGAAAAATTTGTACAAAAAGTAATTACATTAGTACAAATACTATAAAATGAGGTACTAATAAAAATGCTGACAATATATAACAAAATAGGTACAATAATTATGAAAAAGTGCACCAAATGAAAGATAGATTATGAACAACAATCAATAATAAAAAAAAGGGTAAAAAAAAACTACACAAATGGGTACGACAAAGTGGTCTATCAATAACTTAGCCAGAAACCGTCTCTCTAAAATTTTAGTGTTAACTATTAGTAGTTAGGATTCTTTTTTTTTTTTTTTTAGGAAATGGCTAGTTTATTTTCTCCCAAATCAAGAACAGTTGAATTTACAAGAATGGAATTTGAAGCATTTAAATGAAATAAGCTTTCCATTTTCTTGGCTCAAATATTAATTTATGCGGCAAGAGTTTTTTTTTTTTTTTTTTTTTTTTTTTTTTTTTTTGGTGCAAAAGAGAGGCAAGCCCTGAACAATTAATTATTCGCTATTACACAGGGAATACCAGCCCCAAACATGTCTTCCCTAAAAATAGATCGTAGCTCATTAAAGTGAGCCTCTAGATACGTAGGTCTAGTGCTTGAGTGAATTCCTCTATTTGCCAATAAGTTTGCTGCTCTGTTTGCCTCGCGACCTTATATATTAGAGTATATTTGTCATTTTCTCGGCATTTTGCTTTTTCACATGTTAGTCTTAAATAAAAACTTGTGATTTTATATAACGGAGCTTCACATTAATTAAGTGTAAAATGAGATCCGTTGAAGATGTTACAATTTTATGTTTTTGTAAAAGTAATGGAAATATAAGATTTTATAGAAGAAAATCGTGTGACAGCTTGAAAAGAAGACCAAAGAATCATCATGATTAATGGTCATAAACACAACAATGGATTTTTTTTGGAGCAACACCATACTCTAACATGGGCACCCGTCACAAGGGAGACGCTTTGCTCCAACATAATCCACCTAAAATTTATTTGTTCTTGGAACGGGAGGGGGTGCGGTTAAACCTATGCATTCCTTAAAATCGCCAATGTTTTATTAATTAACACGTGACTAATATAAAATGAAATATCAGAGGAATTCTTACTATAACAAAACTTTTCTCGTAATTTTCTAAACTCACTACTAAACTAGATATACAAGACATGATGGACGACTATATTTCCCTCGGTCTTACACGGCTATACTTGCTAACATTAAAAGACAATACTTCTTTGCTTGTATGATTTTATTATGGAAAATAATATAAACAGCCTTTATGATTGTATTTAAGGATTAAAAGGCGAAAATAAAACTTGAATCAAGCATTAATGACATTAATATACGCGTAAATTTGTTATTTATTTTTGCTTTAATTTCACTTAAAAAGGTGCATTAAATTAACCATAAACTCTACTACATAGGTACCATACGAGGAATAGCTACTCCTAATACATCTTCGAGTAGAATCGTACGAATGCCTTCAGAAGGATGGTCGAAGTAGGTGATAGTAGTATGGGAAGTGACTCCCTCATTAGCTAGCCAATCAGCAGTTCTATTTGCTTCGCGAAAGACATGTTCGACTTTGACTAACCAACCTTCACTTTTTTATAAGAGCTTTGCACCATTGCACCAGAGGATGGAGACCATTACTCAGTAATTGCTCTTGTTGAACGAAGCTTAAACATGATGAATTGTCTATATGGACTAAAAGCTTTTTGATTCCAGAAGATCGAGCCCTCTCAAGACCGGCTATTAAAGCTTGCATTTCTGCTCTCTTGGAGTTACAAATACCACACGAGAAGTTGTATGTGTCCACAAAATTACCTATTTCGCCGGAAAATACCTCCACCACCTGCCGGTCCTTGGTTACCTCGAGTTGCGACATCAGTATTCAATAAAATCAAGCCGTGTGAAGGCGGACTCCAACGAATAAAACATTCTTCGTGCAAAGTGCCTGATATCGGTATAAAAATGGAGAAGGGATCGAGAGCTTGCCTCGTGACTTCTTATTTACAACCCTAACTCCCCAAGGGTTGTATTTAAGGTAATTTTTACTATATAAAATGCGTTCAATTTTCTATTTTAAACTTTCGACTTTTCTTGATATACCCGACGTGTCAAAGATATTAATATCGATCAATCCACAAAATGACAAGAACCAAATGATCTATACATAAATTTAGAATGTAAACACATGTATCAAAATTGTGCATATAGGGGCCATTCCTAATAAATGAGGCACGTTCATCTCCTTGTCTACAAATCCATTAAGACTCCTAAGACATCGACCCTATTGAATGACATGAATACGATAAAAAGGACTCGGGAGAATTATGCACCGAGACAAGAAACGTTACCTATTTAAGACGGGTATGTTCATTTTAAATTTAAGACGGGTAATATATATACACGTAAAATGAATAAGATAAAAATAGTATCCGTAGGTAAAAGTCCAAATAAATTAAAAGATTTATATGGAATTTGGAGAATCATATCCCTAGAGAATATTTTTGAAAATGTGGATTAGAAGTTTATGGTAGGTCTAGTTCGATTCTCGGTCTTTTTTTTTTGTAAAAGTTTACGTTTAATTAATCTCTACAACTTTATAATCCCCCTTACTATTAAGAGAATAAAAATTCGCTTAGTTTTTCCTCCAAAAAGCATCTAGCTAAATAAGGCAATAAGTAAAACTTTATTTCATTTCATTATTATATTTTCAATGAATATATTCTTATAATTAAACTCTAATCATTTAATTAAATTCATAATTATGATTTTTTCATTAAAATAAATTAAAATTGGTTTTAAACTAATAACTATAAATTGCTAATTTTTTTAATAATGCAATAATATATTACTGTAGATAATAATTTGGCACATATTTAGTACTTACTATTAGTTTCGATGTTGCTAATATAATTTTTTTAATAATGCAATAATATATTACTGTAGATAATAATTTGGCACATATTTAGTACTTACTATTAGTTTCGTGACAAAAAAAATCATTTAAAAAAAAATCACACCTTAACTTAATTCTCTTTGATTAGTTTTCCATTTCAAATTTTTTGTTGCATATCAAAACACAAAAGAGAGAAATATTAAATATTTATGGTGTGCAAATTTAATACATTAAAAAAATAAAAACTCTATATACCGCGCAATGGCGCGGAATCTGTACTAATCAAGTAATATACATTTAACAAATATAAAAAAAAATCAATTGCGGTTTTTGAAATCGAACTATTATTCAAACTTGTATATGTGGTTAAATGAACTAAAATAGTGGCGAATCTTAGTTATCAATTCCACTCCGATCCAAGACCAAACCAAACCTTCGAATAGATCCGGTCTTTCTGATCCAAATCAAAATATTTTAGGTTTGTTCTTCAATTCACCTAATTTATTTCTCATTTCTCAGTGCAATCCGATTCGATCTTGGATCGATACTAATCCTTAGATTTTTGGACTTCCAATTTTCCAACACCTAAAAAAAAAAAAAAAAAAAAATCACAGCCCACATTGTAACGTACGTGTTATCTAGCCCAATAAATACACAAGCAAAAGCCCTCCTCTATACATCCAACATGTCCAGGAAAAAATCACGAAAATAATCCGAAATCAAAATTACCTGTACCGAAATTTTGCAAACCTAAACTGACCTTACCCCGAGTTCCGGACCCAACCTTATCTTCTTGACCCGTTAACCTTGTCATATTTAAGTAAGGATCCTCTTTATTTTAAGAAATGGAGGATAATTACCTTTTTAATCGTTCGGATAGTTGAAAATTTACGTGCCAAAGTAGAGGTTAATGAGTATAATTGGAATATATAATATAATACTCCTCCCTCCCGGTGATATCTTATCCTTTGATTTTGGCATAAAGACCGAGGAAAGAGGTGAATGACCAAATTATTCATCAAATGCATTTCTAAAATAGAACGGAAAACAATTGAATGAAACAAATAACTTGAACGGAAAGAGTAATTTCTTGTGAAAAAAAGATGGGCGAAAAGAAATGGAGGAGATCATTTTCCGTTATATTTCCCCTTTCACAAAAACTTCTGAGAGACGGTCTCTCAATAGCGTTATTGAGAGACGGTCTTTTACAAGACCTACTGTTCCCCTTTTACCCTTTTCCACCATCCTAAGCAAACTATAATGCCTACGTGGCTACGTAATCCACTGCAAGTCTGCAACACTCTCCCTGAAGAATAATTCCACCCGAAAAATAATAAAAAAAAAATAAAAAAAAATCTTATCTTCAACATATATTTAATCATTTCTACCATTAAAGAATATCTTTGTCGAAAAAATATTCCAAAAATATCATGGGAGGAGGAGCAGCGATGAGAGCAGCGGCGAGACTAACCGCAACACCACCGTTCACCGGCGTATTCCGCGGTGGCAGTGCGGCGGAGAACACGGTTGCTGTGGCTGCGAGGAATGCGGCGATGAGGCCGGTTTCGGCAACGGTGTGCGACGGCGGACAACAACAGTCGTCGATTCAGCGGCCGGCGTGGGAGCTTGATGAGTGGGAGTTCGCGCACCTGGAGGATGAACAACATGAGGTTTTTGTTAGGGATAAAAATGGAGGTGTGGATAAGTTGGCGACGGCGATGCCTAGGGTTGTGTTTGGTCCTGTTCCGACGATTGAGGAGACGAAGGAGGCTACTTCTGAACTCAAAGATGCTCTTGAAAAGTATGAATTATTTGTTTGAATTCAATTGATTTAATTAGG
The DNA here is from genome assembly GCA_009801015.1 of Silene noctiflora. NCBI lineage: Eukaryota > Viridiplantae > Streptophyta > Magnoliopsida > Caryophyllales > Caryophyllaceae > Silene > Silene noctiflora. The sequence goes on from VHZZ01000005.1 coordinate 247,607, forward strand.
TTTTTTGGTTGTGATTTTGATTAGATTTAACATTTTAACTGTATTGATCTTTTGTATGATTGTTTGCGATGTTAAAGATGCGTTTGAGAAGTAAGTTTTTTTTTATTGAATTGATTTAATTAGGTTTTGTGATTATGATTTTGTTTCTGTGTGATCATTTGTATTGATAATTGGATACTTTTGTGTTAATTCTATTTAAGAATCAGATTAGGTTTTGTAATTGTGATTAGTTTTTACCGTTTTTGTTAGCGATTGTTCTGTGGTTCTTGTAGTGAATAATCAAGAAGTAATATTTGTGCAAATCACAATTTTCTGTAAGATTCAATTTTTATTGTGGATTGATTGGAGCAAGTTTTGTTGATCAGACTTTTCTGTGCTCGTTTTTCTGGTGCTGTGATTGGTTTTGAGCTTTCTTGGTTAGTGCAATGATTGTGTTGTGTTAGTTCTACAGAAGAATTGAGAAGCAATGCTTATGGAAATCACAGTTTTATGTCGATTTTGTGATTGTCAAGAAAATTTTCAACATAATGCAGTTCTTGCATTCAATTTTCGTAAAATGCCTCCGTTGTAAGATACTCCGGATTTGATCTTGATTTAAGAAAAGAAAGTCGTCAAATTATAGTTTTTGGATTGGATTTTATTGTTCTGGTTGTATTGGTCTGTTTTTCTTTGGTTTGTAATTTGAGCTGTCATGGTTCAGTAATTGCTGGTATGCTTTAATCTGTAGAGAAGCTGTTCGTCGTGAATTTTCCATTTCTGGTTAGGCTTGGAGTAATTGCAAATACAAAGAGGTTTGTTCTTATGCCACATAAGCTAATATACAAACTCATTTACATACAAACTTCTTACCAACAACAAATAAACCTCTTCAAGGTTCATCTCATGGCCCACTAAACTTTTTCTCCTCTCACATTCTCTCTCCACAAACCTGGATACTAATTTGTAACCCCTCTCATCCATGAACCTCAACACTCATCACCAACAATAGAAGGTTTGTTGACAAACCTCTAAAATAATGGACATGTCATCCTACAAACCTTTTGATGAACCTCTATTGCTAATGCCCTATTATAGACATTGGTATAAAGAGTATTCCCTCCGTCACAATCATTTGTTTACCTTTGATTAAAATACCCTAAAAAAGGATAAAGAAGGTAAACAAATGATGAATGCGACAGATTGAGTACTCCGTATATTTGTGAAAATGCGCTGACGAAAGTGAGTCTCCTGAGAACTACAACTTGCCAATTTCTACAAGGCAGATCTATAACGCAAAACAAGAAATGGTGTACAGCAAACTGTTAACAGTTCCTGAGCCTGTTGCTGTGATATACGTCGTACTGCTAGCTTGGCTTAGCGCATTTTCTGTCCTTTCATTGAATAATTCTCTTGACGTAGATGATTTCAGATTTTATATGCAACTTTTTTGTGCATATGTGATTTATCAGTTGTGGTTGTGCTTGTGGAGATGATGGCAGAACACGCTTCTTTATTTTCAAGTTTACAGATACCACAAGAATTGGGAATTTTGTTAAATATATGTTGCTGAAAGTGATGCTTATAAATCTCCATAATGTTGTTTCTGCAATTTGAATGTTTTAATGAGTGATCAATTATACGTAGGGTATATTTCTCTTCACCAAGATCTTCTGGAAGCGGGGAATCAGTCTCGTCATTCCCTGAGACAAAAGCTTGCATCTCGCAGGAGGCTTCTGCTCCAAATGGTGCAATTCAAGCTTTTATGCTGCTCAAGGAGAACCCTGCTGCGCAGGTTTTGATATCATTTACTTATCCTTCTGTTTTGTCTCGTGTTTATTTCCCCACTTGTGTGCTGAATATGCATGCACAGTTTCTCTTATTCATTGAAAAAAAATGTTTGCAAGGATGCAATTGTCAAAAAATGCAATAAATCTGAATTGTCATGATGCAAAAATTTAACATTCTTATTGACGTTTATTGTACAGCCTAGGGCCGAGAGTCCGAGACTGAATCACGAGTTAAAACCACAATTTTTTTTTTTAATTTTTTTTTTTTTGTATGTGTATTTGAGATTTATGCTCTGCGCTTTTTACCCAAATAGTAAAACTCTAGGGATAACATATAATGATGCTTTTGCAAGGCGGTTTTACACCAATATAGTTGTAAAACCGATGCAAACACAACCGTATTAGTGAGTAAAAGTGGTTAATAAAAGATCCCGTGTTACGATATATTTGTGTACAACCGCCTAACACAAGTATTCGTATATAATATGTTGATTTGAAGCCTATTGTTTGGGGCTTGTTGGGATACGAATTTTTTAGTTTCATTAGTAAAAAATATGGTTAGGGGGAAAACGAGGGATCCATCTTTTCTCAAAGACAAATCAAAATCCCTTGAACATGGCAAAGTTTTGGTGGGAAGACTCCATTCCCACTCCTTCCAATTTATATAAATCGTGATTCCTGGCATGTTTGTTGTGCCAGTGTGATAGGAATACCATCCCAATAATGTTTGCCACATTTTTCTGTCATTGTCGAGTGGGAATGATAGGCAACAAAGTTAAACTTCCTTCTAAACTAACGTAGGATCGGATTCTGAAATTCTGGTATCTAGGGAATGACTAATTGTACTTCGTGGATAGATACATTCTCCGTTTATGTCAGGGTGGATTGCGATTTCGGAAACAGGAACTGCACTAACTTAGAGGATCCCAAGATGGCAATGATAGGCTGTATAGTTTTAATAGTTATTTGTTGCTATGAATGATGTGAGGATCAATAACGGCTTGTCTGGAACAGCATATGATATGTTTCTGCCAATACAGGTAATAATATACATACTGTATTTTTCATATTTTGCCTTGTCAGACTGTGGTTGCTTCAATTGCGAGTGATCCGAATGTGTGGGTTGCTGTGATGCAAAATCCTGCTTTTGCGGAGTTTCTTGAATCAGATAGAAAGGGTAAGTACCTTCTGTTACTGTTCTAGGCCGGAGCTTTACTCATGGAGTCATGGTTTCTCGTCTTATAACGAGCGTTGTGTGAGACCAATCCAAACCCTTATCTTTTCCTTATTTTAATGGGTTGCTCTCTCATATAAAACCGTCTTGTATAAGTTTTTCTGCTTCTCATATACACTTCGAATCTAATATTGAGTACGGGGTACTTTGGTTGCAGATGCTGAATCTGAGATTCAAGATCCCAAAACATGCTCTGTGATTTCTGAGTCAACGACTCACACACCAACTAAGAGCTCCTTGGATACTGATAATGCTGAAAAAGCTATAAAACCCGATGGTTTCATGGGTTTTATAGACGATGTGAAGGTTACTGTAGTTGACATGGTCAGTAACTTGACAAGCTTCGTTGAAAGCTTGTTCACCAACTCAGATGCTGAGAAGAAAGAGGGAATTTCTTTCGATTCTACCAAAGGTATGTTCGCTGGAGGTACGTTCATGGCTTTGGCAATGATGGTGATTATGGTGGTGTTGATGAAGCGCACTTAAATGCCACGTTATATTGTAATTTGTCGATGCTTCTAACTCTGAAACTTAACGAGTGATTGTATGGATCATAAATCACTTTGATTGAGTTTGTTTGAGGATCTTATGCTTTTAAGTAGTATTGCTTGTACAGCGAAGTTTATGGTTAATAATCTGCAAGACGTATATGACTTTTGAAATGTTGGCAAGCCGAAAATAGTTCCTCTGGTGTTCCGTCAGCTGAAATAGTAATCAATTGCTTGAGCAAATAGTGTTTTTCCAAGCATATAGCGAACATTTTTTTGTTCGTAAAATCTCATTATTAATTAGCTTGGAAAGTTTTCTATCGATCATTTTTAATAAAAATTCTCCTTTTGCTCATGAAGATTGTAGGTAGATCGGATTGGGTTAATTTCGGGCCAAGGCTTTTTTGGTCATGCGTCCGGTTACTCCGGATCAGGTCATTTTGGGTCGGGTTGTTTTAAGTTATTTCAGGTTTGGATTTTGCCTTAACCAAGTCATTCTAGATCATTTTAGGTCTGTCGGGTCATTTCGTGTCACTTCAAGACACGCTACTTTGGGTCTATCAGGTCACACTTTCCGGGTTAATTTTCAGGTGTGGGGTAAGTCTTATTGAATCGGGACATTCAGGTCGAGTCAGCTATGTTAGTCCTTATATTTGTTTGTAGTAGTGTAAAATTCCTCTCCGTATCTTATTCCAATTGTGGTGATAGAGTCGAAGGATAGTTTTGATATTGACGGGTTTTGAAACCAAGTCGGAAGTATCTTGTAGAGTTCACGGGTATAAACTCAGTTCAATAAATTGGTACCTGCCTTTGAAAAGTTGAACAATCAACAAAAGAGGCCAAGAGGATACGTACACCTTGGGTGGGAGTTGGTAGAGCCTATTTAAGTTTTCATTATTGCTTTTGTATAATCAATTCTTCATCATGATTGCCCAACTAGTAGTCAATTTTCTTTTATGTCCAGCATTTGTTGGTGTCTTTGTGCAATTGATATTTCCATCTTGATTTTTCTTAAGAGGGACATATCCGTCTGATTAAAACGATCTAAATAACATGCCTCATTTGGATAGATAGGAGAGGCTTTTGTCTCTTCTATCTTATTTGAACTGTTTTAAGTTTTAAGACGGATATGTTCGTCTTAAACAAGAACATGTCTTCCACCTCATTATGTCGTGGGTTTGACAAGTGAGACAATCTGCTTTTGCAGTCCATGCATTCACTTCCATCCGTGTTATCTTCATGTTTGTTGATCTGGAAGTTCGGAACTTGGTTTCGTGTAGACTATTTTAGCTCAAACTTTAGCGTGTTACATTGCACCTTTTTTTTTTGGTAACGGTAAAGAAAGGTAGAGCTGTGAAACGGTGCGAGCTAGCCCGGTTTCACGGGCCCAAAAACCGCAGCCCAATATTTTCCAGCCCAGCTTGTTTTCCAGCCCGTGTAATTCTAGTGCTGTGCTCAGCCCAGCCTGGCATTTTCTTCCTTTTATCTTCTTTTTTCTCTCATTTTTTATTTTCTTTATTTAAAAAAAAAAATTGACGAAGCCCAGCCCGACTCAACCACCACAAGACAGCCCGCCTAGTGCTGGGCCCGGGCTAGACAAAACAGGCAGAGGCACAACTCGACCAACATTTAGTGTCGTGCCTAGGCTGCACCACCCCAGCCCGGCCCGCACCGGCCCCACCGCACATCTCTAAAGAAAGGATACAATACCATAATGTTCGGGCAAACTAAGCCCTTAATACACGCGTGTTACATTGCACATTTGCAATATTTCTTGTTAATGATCTGTATAGTTTGATTTCCTTTGATTTGGAAGTGCTGGTTAATCTAATCCCCTATATATTGATACTCTCTCGATTATTCCATAACCGGGCGTAAGATGAAGAATGGACCTCCATTTCTTCGACGAAAGGGATACGGTCAATTCCCAAGACTCCTAGCTCCGACTCTGGCTGTTCTACATACTAGATGCTTTTCACTTTTGGAGTAACTGCAGTATGGAGTAATTATCATTTAGCAAAGAAAACAAGGTGTGAAGCAAGGACCAAGAAAAGTGTACGGCGCGCCTCTTTGTTAGTTTTGGACAAACAGCCGTTTAATTCCTCTCAGGTGTAATCCAGCTGTTAACAAAAAGGGAATGGCAAAAATGTCCTCTAGTAATATACTCCGTATTACTCCTGAATCCTGAAGAAAATTCGAGTTAGACATGTCAAAAGCTGATCCGACTAGTAAATTTCTGGTGTCCTCTAGTCATGAACCTGTAGTGTTTGAAAGCGTAATTTATGAACTCTTCGATAACAAGATACGGAGCATGAGAATGCTAAGCGGTATGATCTGGGCGCATTATTCGTGACATGAGTGTATTAGTAAGGACAAGGACGGTTCTAGGTCCTATACTCCGGGCTATAATCCTATACCATGGACTCCATGGGGTTTCGATATGCCTTTGCATTATTCAAGTAGGAGTCGTGAAACACTATTCGGTTTAATATCGCTTCAAGGGACACCCGACTTCTACTTTCCAATTCAACTAGCTACTTAGTATACGAAACGGCCGAAATTGACGACAAATGTTCTCATTTTTCCGTCTACCAGTCTACCAGAAAATGTGGTACGTTACATATTAAGAACAAAGCGTCTGAAACCGAATAGTGTCTCTCTCACAATAAGGTAAGTGAGAGCCGGGAGGGCAAGTAGGGGAGAAATAGTCCACTATCCGTCTTCAACTTGTGACGGATAATGCCCGTCTTCGACGATATTTTGTCTATAGAGAAACACATTGTACATAATGCATGCAATTTTGCTTATGAAAGCCAGAAATAATAGGGTCATAGAGTGGGGCCAAAAACACAAGAAACTCACATGCTCTAAAACTGTCATCACAGTGGCTTATATATTCATACATAAAAGAAATGCATAATAATGCAGAAATGCAGATGCTAGTCAAAACAAAATACGAAATAGCAGGTAAACTGTAAAAGACCCCAGTTTCCCTATCTATCAACATACAGCTACACATTTTCCCCATTAACTTGTTATTGAGTAGTTTTTTCATGGTCCCATTGTTTCACCAGAAAACCCACAATATTTTGTCACCTTGGACCCACTTATCGCTACTTAAACTAGCGGCTTATGAGTAGACATGGCAAAATTGACCCTGCTTGAAGGACTCAATCGGAATGACCTGTCCCCCGACATCCGAACTAAGACTCGATTGGACGACTGTGTCTCAAATTTGAATTGACTAGCCCAAATATAACCTGATTTAGATGGATGTTGTTGTATACAGCTTATTATGCATAGATACGAAGTAACTTGATAATCGTTGAACCGAAATTTCAAAAATGAGTCAACTACTCGGCTGACCCGACTTGACCCGAATTTTCAGAACCTAAAACCCGGTCCGAACTGACCTGACCTAACCCTGAACTATTTGGCCAGTTTGTCAGGTCTATACCTGCAAGCTAGGTAGTGTCCGACACGACACTCATCGGACACACGCCGGACACGCCTAAATGTATCGTATACCAATAAATGAGAAATGAGATGTCGAAAGACAGAAAAAGATTGATTAGAAGACGGGTTTGAGTGGCAAATGAGAATAAGTTATAGTAAAAGTCCAATTTTAGCTTCAATTATTTCAATTTAATATCAAATACATTTACAAAAATAAAATGATGCGTTAATTTTAACTATAAATATATATTTTATTAAATTTAATTAACGCGTCTCGTGTCTTAAATTTTATGGAATGCCGCCGTGTCACGTGTCCGTGTCGTGTCTGTGTCAGTGTCCGTGTCCGTTTTGGTGCTACCTAGCCTGCAAGTCTAAATAAAGAAAATTGATGGCTTGAACTCATTGACGAGAATTAGTTTAAAATAAACGCTAATATGATGAATAATTTATTAAAAAATATTAAAAAAAGGAAAATAAATTCATTGCAAATTTTCCATTAACCAACCAATTGAATAATTAATTTGTTCATGGGCCATTGTTTCACCAAAAAAAGCAACAAAATTTTGTCACATTGGACCCATTTTCTTATTTCCAATTATAATGTGAGTTGGTCCATCTGTCATTAACTTTCTATCCCCAGGCATGCAATTTTAGCAGCTAAACATCATCATATGACTAATGATATTTCTTACTTTAGGGATCCTATGATGAAAATCACAAGTTTATGTTTGATTTTGTATGCTATATTCTTGCTTGATTGATTAATTTCTTGGGTAATTTTCCATAATTATGATTTAAAACTTGTCTAGAGTGCCTAAGTGGGTTGGGGGAGAAGTTAGTGATCACTATTTATGATATAAATTGGCAGATTACGAGTACTACGTTTCATGACTTTATAGATTTCGATCTTCATTGGTATTGATACCACCCTTTGGATTGGGTTTCCCTTAGGGTCACAAAGAAGTTATGGCATCAATTATGATATATACTATTCAAGATTAGGCAATTTCATTATTAGCCATGTTACTCAAATCAAATTCAAGATGTTGCACATCTTTTGAGTAGAATGCAATCTATGGTTTGATTGGTTTTAATAAAAAAATAAAAAAATGGCCAATATAATTTAGGAATATTAGCAAATTTGTATGAAGAATAAAGAAAGGATATAGTGGTGACATTTATTAGAATGTATTTTTTTTTTTTGGGTACGCGGAAGTTTAGGTATAAGAGTAGGTCTTACCCAGTTTAATGGCATGTTAAACTAGTGGTGTATACGAATTGCCTACCAACGTGGTTATATTTTAACTCAATGGAAATCGAACCCTGATATCAAAGTCATAAGACAGACTCTTAACCATTAGGACCAACCTTTGTTAGTATTTATTAGAATGTTTAACCCTAGTAATTAAGCTTCTCTCTATTTAAGTTCCTTTAGTCCTACTAATACCATACATTGTACATTTCTTAATTTGAATAGTAATAATAATGCCTCTTGAGACATTGTACATTTATTTCTTTACGTTTGCATAAAATACCCGCCACACTATAAATGACTGAAACGAAGCGAGTATTTCTCGTATAATCTTGAACTTCAATTACATACATGTATCTATGCTTTGGCTAAATAATGTTAGATCCTATTAATTAGCACTAATTCAATGAATTCTTTCAACTTCCTATGATGATGCAACCCTAATTGTAAGGTTAGATGATTATTAGATTAGATTAGACAAAATAAATAAATAAATAAATAAATAAATAAATAAATAAAAAATCAACCTATTGAATGTTTCTTAAGCATACTCAAAATTTGATTACCAAAATTTCGGATCTATACACAACTTATCTAACAACTCCTCACCTAAATTACTTCATCAAAACCACACCAACAAAATTTAATGAAAGAAATCATAATAGTTTTGGCATGATGTTTATTTAATTATCTTCATATTTCTGCTGCAAATCCTTTGTCTTTTCTTCCACTATAATTTATAGTATTTCCTGCACAAATTTCACCATATAATTTAGCATAATTTCATATAAAAAAACAGTAAAAAAATTGAAGAATCGTGTTCTTTTGGACTTAAATTTAGTTATTACATTAAGTTCATTTTCGTTATTCAAGTTAGTTCAGTTTAGTTATTAGTTTCCGTCCAAAAGAACAAAGCCTCGTGATCACTAACAATTGTTATTTGGTAGCATGTAGACATGTAGTACATAATTCTAAATTTTAAGGACAGAATTTAAACCTAAAACAGTTGAACATTCAATTTCCCATGATAAAAAGTTAACAGTAAAAGCCAAAGTAATCACATTATTTGAATAATTTATGTGGGAAACGAAATTCCCATTTCAAAAAAGCTACAAACTTTGAGAAAAATGTATACCAAATGTCTAAATTAACCACTAAAGCCAAACAATTTGCATAATATGAAAGCAACCCTAATAAAACAAAACTAAAAACTAAAAACCCATATCAAATTACAACAATTCTTGTTTGAGACCGTCCTAATTATAGAAACGCGCGTTAGGCGTTTCTATAGCTAAACTAACAAGGGGAGTTGGATTTGAACCTGTGATCTATTGTCAGTATACATCGATCTTAAACCCTAGGGTAAACCCTAGGCTAAGATATCTTCGGTATGTTAAAAAAAAAGACGGTTTTACCATAGAATTACTCGAAAAAGAAAATTACCTTGTCCAATTTTGCAACTAGGAGGATCTTCAAAGAGAGACAAAGAAAGTTGTTTTTGAGCCATACCAATATCAAACAAAATAATACCAGAATCAATATCATTAACACTAATTTCTTTAACAGGTAACCAAATGAAGAGTTCTTCTTGAGATAATCCTTCAACTGATAACAATTCACCAAATGACAAATTTGCCCTTACAACACTTTCAAATAACACTCTATTTTCAAATTTTGTTAAGCATGGACCATCTAAATATACATTTAGAAGGCCATTTTCGTCATTATATTCATATGATTTCACTTCTTTTGGTAATAGCCCTTGTGGAAGACCTTTGTTCTTTAAAAGTTCATGGACTGACATGGGTGATGAAAATGTTGAACAATAAAGAATTATAAATATTGTAATTAGGAAATTGAAATTGAAATTATTCATCTTTTAATTTTGATGAATTTATGTAAAAATGAGGGTTTTTTTGTAAGTTTTGATTATTATTTTTGTTGGGTTTTTTGGGTTGTTTTTGTTGGTTGATTGGAAGAGTGATTTGTGAGAAATGTTGAGTAGGAAGAAAGCTTAAAAGGGGAGTTTAGGATGAAATGACCATTTTGCCCTTGTATTTATTTTCTTTTTTGGGTGTTGACTCGATATATTTCCTATCGACAGTTGCGACAATCTTTTCTGAATACTAAAAATAAATAAATAATTAGGTAAATCACTTTTAAATTTGTACTTAATAGTTCAGGTTAGTTCAGTTCGAGTCGGCTCACTTTAGTTTAAGTATTTTGGTGGGACAGTTGCGACAATCTTTTCTGGATACTAAAAATAAATAATTAATTAGGTAAATCACTCTTAAATTTGTACTTAATATAGTTCAGGTTAGTTCAGTTCGAGTCGGCTCACTTCAGTTTAAGTAGTTTGGTGGGACAGTTGCGACAATCTCTGGATACTAAAAATAAATAATTAATTAGGTAAATCACTCTTAGATTTGTACTTAATAGTTTAGGTTAGTTCAGTTCGAGTCGGCTCATTTCAGTTTAAGTAGTTTGGTGGTGTAGTGAGTGAAGTAGACTATAGAGAAATGATGTGGATTTATGTGGGTGAATGAGTGGATTGCAACATCTTTATTAATTATGTTTGTTATTTGTAATTTGGCATGATTTAAGGGATATTGTTCAAGATATTAATACAAATCTTAGGGCTTAATTTTAGGTGGTTGTTGTGATAATACTTCTTCAAAGAATTATTCAAGTCAAATTTATTATGGATTTATTATTATTGGTGTACAACATTTAAAAGAAATTGATTAATGCAAGAAATGAGGAGTAGTTGTTTTTGGATAAAGGCATGATTATTTTTCATGAATTAATATAATCGATGAATTATTTTTCATGAATTAATATGATCAATGAATTTTACAAAATATTTCTCGATTAACCTCCGATTGTATTACGATTATTATGTTGGAATCTTTTTCTAGAATAAATTTCATCGTCTTTTTTACAATTGCGCTTTAAAAGAATGAATTAAAGGAATACTAGTTTTAAACCCGTGCAGAAAATGCACGGGTCGTAATAATTAAATGTTCAATGCACTATATAACAACATATAATCTCGATATATTTATTCCATATTAAATGTTCAATGCAGTCACTGATTTTATCAACCATGCAGAATATTTAAATGTTTTTCGATTTTTTTATTTTATGGTTTTTGTATTATTTATAGAGAGAATAAATGTTTGTATTTATTATCTTATATTCAACCAAAAAATATAGTTCATATTATAAATTTTTGTAATTTATTATTTTGTATGTAGTATGTATGTATTGATGGAAAAAGTTGTTTTAAAGAAATTAAATCAACATGAAACCCATGTTCTTTTGGTGGGGGACCACCTTCTAAATTTTACATTTTTTTTTCATCAAAATCAAGAGTCAATAGGAATTCACGAAATGACTTGGCTTTTATACTATGTAGATTAACACATACGGATTCAAACCTATTCGATCTTTTAAACTTCCCTCATAAATCACAACACAAATTTCTGTGCCGATTCGCTATATATATACAAATTACAATAGTTTAAAAGGGTTTGACGGAAAATTTGAAGTTTAGAAAGCCGTTTTTGATTTTGTGTTTTAATTTTAGTGAAATATTAGCATTTGTTATATAATTAAAGGAAAAGAGAAGGAATAAGGGGGCGTTTGGTTGGGGGTCTATAAGAAAGGGAAAGGGAAACAAAGTTACTGATTTCCTTTGTTGGTGTTTGTTTGACACAAACAAAGGGAATGAAACTCCCTTCCTTACCCCTCAATCTATCTAATTCCTTACCCCCCACCCCCCCAAGGTATGAGATTTCATTACCCTTGTTACCTTTCAATCACCTTATTCACCAACCACCACACTTGCGGCTACCACCACACCAGCCACCACCATAACGCCGCCACCGCCGCCGCCGCCGCCGCCGCCGCCGTCACCGCCACCGCTGCCACCGCCATGACGCCACCACCACCATCACCACCATCACAACCACCCCACCTAGACCACCCGCACACCAAAACAAACCACAACCCACCAATCTTCTCCCCAAGTACCCCGGACCGCCGGATTTCGAGGGTAGGGGAGGGTTTTTTTTAGGGTGAAGAGTGATGGTTGTGGTGTTGGAGTGGGGTGGGGCGGCGACGGCAAGTGGGCGATAGTGTCGGGGGGGGGGTCTCAGCGGGGTGGGGAGACGATGGTTGCAGCCATTTTTGAGTAAATAAGTGGTTGTTTGTGGTGGTGTGTGTTAGTGGTAGGATTGAGAGTGGGTGGACCATTAATTCCCTTTCTTAATGTAACCAAACAACTAGTTAAGTTTTAGGTAATCCCTTRCCTTTCCCCCTCTTACCCTTTCTAATTTCCTTTCCCTTTCTCTTTCTCTAACCAAACGCCCCCTAAGTATTTTGAATAGTTCATTAATATTATCGACGATTTGAAATAACACGTGATGATGAATAGCAATTGGGAATTATAATCACTGCTGGGCTTATGATGGGTCGAATTTGGAACAGTACTTAGCATAATATGGTATGGGCTTATGGCATTCAATCTTCTCGAAGAAATGGAAAATGTAAGGCAAAGTTAGGCCCAATAAAAAAAGATAGAATGAGTTGGTTTGGGCTGGGCTGGAGCGGGCGGCTGGTCAACCCAAAACCAGTACATTGGAGTGGGGCGCGGCTGACTGATGTAATTCCAGCCTTATAGGGATAGCCGACCCTAAACCGGCCCTTGATCTGGTGATAGGCGGGGAGGGCCACTAGTATGGTCCAATTTAACAATTTGGAGTAATCTCCGAACCACACCAATGCTAACATGGACTCACTTTTTTCCTCACAAAAAACTGGGTCCATGTTGCCATTGGTGTGAATTCAGCCGAGTCAGGGATCTTGAACCCAGTGCCGGCTAATTGAATGTTAGGTGGACCGCACGCATTGGGTCATGTGAGCGTTGGTCGTTGGGCGAACTTTGTTTTCGACGAACTGAAAAACAGGTCGGGTTCGGTCAGGCCGGGCCACCTGTACAATTGGCCACCTCAACTTGTAAGAGTGAGTCATGCAAAAATCAAGCATAACCTCAACTTTTTTTTTTTTTTTTTTTTTTTTTTTTTCATCTTAGGCTCTTCTTATCGTAAAACCGTCTTACAAAAGGGTACCTAAGGAGGAATTCATTTTCATATTGTGGACTGGCCACAGGTAACTTGGAATAGGCCATTGGGCCAAGTAACATGTCTTTCTTGGACACATTTTAGTATCTTAACCCAACCTCTTTTACACACTTGTTTGAGCTCAACAAACACGCTTAATTATGAAATTCTTTTTAACTCTACACAATCGTAAACTAATATTATTTAAACGGTTAAGATATAATCCAAACACTTAGGTCCTGTTCTTTTAGACTGAAACTCTCCATATTGAACCGAACTGAACTTAATAGAGCTGATCTAAACTGAACTGAACTAAACTAAACTTAATGAAACAGAACTGAACTAAACTGAACGCCCTGTTCTTTTAGACTTAATTTCAGCTCATTTCAACTCTATTTAGTTCAGTTCAGGTTCATTCAATTCACTTCAACTCTTCTCTTCACAAATTAACTATTTACTTCAGTTCAGTTCGACTCCATTAAGTTCAGTTCAGTTCAGTTCAGCTCCATTAACTTCAGTTTAGCTCAGTTCAAACCGTTTCAATCCAAAAAAAAATAGGGCCGAACTTAATAGAGCTGAACTGAACCGAAATGAGCTGACATTAAGTCGAAAAGACACATGGCCTTAATTAGATATTCAGTTGGTAGATAATCCCTAAATTGATACAATAAACACAACTTAATTATAAGTTTCATGTAGGATTCACACATGCTATGTATCCTTCTTTTTTAAGAAAACTTGTCATAAAATCTTGAATATATAATTAAAAGATATCGACAAATAACATGGTATTGTTAGTATTAGTGCAACTTAATTAAATTGATTGATATAAGTCAAGCATAGTTGACTGGTAGGTGCAACATTTTGTGTTTTTGCTCGACCTATATTTTTATTTTATTTTATTTTATTTTATTTTATTAAATTGGTTAGTAGTTAGTGTGACCAATATTTAGATACAATGTATTATGTATATGTATTAGAATTTGCAATGTTTGGACATAAAATGTCCAACTGTCTAACACTCTAACCATGTGTTTGTGTATTCATCAACAAGAGATTTTTTGCTAGATTTTTTGCAAAATATGTGCTATTTTTTACTTTATTTTAAAATGAGACGGTTTTATGGATTTAATAGCGTTATGATATTTTATTGTACGACTATTTTTTATTAACTGAGTCTGCTAACAATCTATAATACACAAATTTTATTGTACGACTATTTTAGATATTTTAAAAATGATACGATGGGTAATTAAATGTGTACTAATTTTATTGTAATTCTCGATTATATTAATGAACACAATATATGAAAGCTCATGTATGGTGATATATGTGACTAAAAAATCCAAAATTAATTTTCCCGTAAATTATTATTCTATTTATCTTTACTATATTTAAACATATGCATCTAAAATTCTAAAAACAAACTCGTAAATTTCACGGGTTACAACCTAATAGATATTTAATACAATTCAGAGTAGAATATAAGTTGTTTTATTTGTGTTTGAATTTGTTAGACGCCGCTTCGAACAATTAGGTTTTCCTATTTTTATCTCGGGCTTTAGGCTAGGGTGTTTTGTTTGGATCTTTCAAGAAAATTATGTATTAATCTTAGAGAGTATTATATAAACATTTTAAGTTACACCAATAACAATTATGCATATCATAACTATTCTGAACTCGTAGTGTGAAATCTGTAACCTCCTCATTATTAATAATTAACGCCCCTCCTTTCTATCATGAGAACATAGGTAACTAAGACACGTTAGTGAACCACGTAAGTAAGGTTAGCGTAGGTGGTTGCTCGCTTTATACCTTTAACTATGAGGTCAGTGTCGGGGGTTCAATCCCTGCTTATGAGAATGGAGCAAACTCTTTGACCAGTCGTTTACCTCTTCATCTACAGTAATAAAATTATACAATGTTATCGACGGTGGACACCCCGCTTTACCAAAAAAGCTTTGTGTGTGAGTAGTTACATATATTTGTTGATACACATATAGTTAGCGTAATATAGTTGCATTACTAGATTCCATAACATGTTTGACGTTTGAAAGACACAACATTAAACTTCTCAACTGCTCTTCATTCAACTCTTGAATATGATAATTTAAACAATTTGTTCATCATTTTCAATCTCTTTTACATAATAGTTTCACATGCATGTTGTATGAGTTATTATTTAATTATGTATATGATAAAGATGGGTTAATTAATTTAATTGAAGTCAATTATATTTTTTCGACACGTAAACTAATAATGTGTTAAGGATTAATTAATTTAATTTTGATGATGTTTTTTTTTTTTTTTTTTTGAACAACAAAATGAGCACGACATGAACCAAAAAAAAAAAAATGAAAAATGACTATACTTGATGGGGATGGTTGTATTTGGACTTGTTAGGGTTTTATGACTAATACCATATAAGAATACAAATACTGTTTAAACTCTCATAAAACATATTAATGGGTGATTTCGCATTTTTAATAAAAACAAATTTTGTTGCAGATGTCAATAATCAACTATTTTAGTTGGTAAAGTTATTAGAAGTGGTACTTATGACCTACGTTTTAAGTGCCGGCTCAAAGCTTACACAAAACGACATAATCATAGAGAAATAACGAAAAAATCGACCATAAACTGTAATTCTTAAATTCGTGATTAAAAAACAATTTATTAAAAATTAAGAAAATTTATAAAATGAGATCATTAGATTTGAAATAATTAAAGTATTTTTATAAGTACACACATTTTATGCAACTCATTGACTATATAACCAGTTGTAGAAGTTGTACGGTGTAGAATCTGAGCTTTGTAATAAAGTATCTGAGCTTTATGTTAAAGTATTTGGGCTTTATTAGAAAGTATCTGATCTCATTCATTTACACATTAAAAATATGAACTTTGTATTAGCTCAGAAAAAATACATATAAGCTCGGATTCTTATACCTTGATTTTACAAAGCTTATATACAACTGAATGTATACTCCTATTTGTGCATTTTATGCAATTACACAATTCTCTTGATTTGAGATTAACTGATTTTCTCAAATTTGATTACAAATTAATGATGTCAAATTAATATGAATATTAATGGATATTAATCTAAAATCTAATACTGTAAAAAGTAAAACATCTATTTATACAATGCATTCATTGCGTAAGATCTAAACTAATATTCAACTCCGTACTTAATTATTGTAAAAAACAATCAAAATTACATTTATATCGTTAATTACAATAACGATATCATAACCCATCGGATTTACCTAAGAATTTCTCGAGCCATAAATTTTTGTTTTCTCCAAACTTGCAACTTAGGGCGGGTACAGTGCCTGTCTGCCTGATGCCCATTCAACATTCGCCCCTGCTACTCTGCAATGTTAATGTTAAAATCATGACTCCGCCACTGCAGAGATAATACTCCTAGTCCATTTGTTTTCTCCATATACTTGCAAGTTAGGGCGGGTGCAGTGCACGGTGGCCCGCCCGAATTTAAGTCCGGGCAGATGAACCAACAAGAACGGGCCCGAATAGCTATTAAATGGGCCCGACAGTTACAGCACAAATTGCTCATTACGTGCGGGTTGATGTCTCCTTCCTTCTAGAAAAAAAAAATAACGACATTTCTAACAATGACGCCACACGTGTAGTCTATATTCTTAGGTCGTGTATCCCTCACTATTATGCTCAATACTCAACAGTGCACCTCACTCAATGAGTGAGGCTTGTCGCGATTTATTCGGGTCATTGCCGGGTCAGGATTATATCTTTTTACCTAAGTCGTTATAAACGATATGGTAGATATATATGAAGCAGGTTAATCAATGTTATGTGGTTTTACTAGGATCGATTTTGATCTAGCAACTTAAAATACGTCAAATCTACTATCGAATTGCTTGGAATGGGCCCAGCTTGAGTCGTTTGACCGGGGCGCCGTTGGACATCTATTTGACCTAGTCCATTTGGGTAAATATATATGATCAGGTTATTGTTAAGCACCGAGTTTTACCTAAATCGTTATAAACGATAGTGTAGATATATATGAAGGAGATTAATAAATGTTAGGTAGTCTTAACCATGACCGATTTTGATCTAGTAACTTAAAACACGTCAAATCTACTTTCGGATTACATGGAATGGGCCCGACCTGAGTCATTCGACCGGCACAGTTGGATATCTATTTGACCTAGTCCATTTGGATAAATATATATGGATCAGGTTATTGAAAAGCATAGAGTTTGACTTTTTTTTTTTTTTTTAGTGTAATGGCGAATTTGATACTGACACGACTTGGGACCGAAATTGACCTAGTAAAGCTTAACTTAAGTCATGTCAAATTGATTTAAAGAATGCTTTTAGTGGGATCACGTAGGGTTATTTTAGTCGGGTCAATTTATGTCGGGTTTTAGGGTTTGGTGTAGACTAAATCCTGACTACTGTGGACTAAATCCTCAATACTGTGCTAGTATCACTTGATATCACGACATCTTATCTCCATGTTTTGGATCTTTTGGTCTAAATTCAATCATCTTGTTAAGCAAGATGTTGACGGTAGAAAGCTTAGTACATACACTTAGTACCTTCATTCAATCGTCGACTCTAATATCAATTGTTGAATCCTTTGTAACGGGATTATAGATGTAGAAGTAGGAGATCAGCTCACAAGTAAGTGATGTTTCATGGCAAAATCAATTTACCGTTTTAATACCGTTAAATTTCCGAATACCCTAAGATACTAATGATATCTAGCTACCTAATGGCATTGAAAAGAATGAGAATAAACTTAAATGAAAAGAAGTTTGTACTTTAAATTATGAGTACTCCCTATTCAATTCTATGAAAATTTATGATTTGAGTTGATGGGAGATTTGAAGTGACCTAACACATGATAAATACACCTAAAATAATTTAGGATAACCAACCTTTGACTTTCTCCAAAGTTCAATTATCAACTCTTATCTTGTCATAAAATTGTTTTTTTATTTTTGGGGAGTTAATTTTACTTAGACGGATATATTTATCTTATCCTTTAAAATAAACTTAAGTAGTACTCCTCAGTAGAGGTCTACATAAGAGTAGGCTAGCCAGTCCCGAGCTCGCTCCTCCCCAGCACACATTGTCCAGACTGTTTACCCGACATCCTTTGTTGCCTATTTTGCCCAACCGGGCTAATCCAGGGCCATCACTCCCCCAACCTATGATGTGGGCTCGAGCTCATTCCTACCTACCTGGCCCGCTCCACACCAGTCCGACCCATTGTCCACTTCTAAGTAGGGATAAACTATTATCGCCTTTATGCAATTAACTTTACATAAGTGATAATTACTTAACCCGTTTTAATTTATATTTAAAACGCATATAATCGTCTTAAACAGAAACCTGTATTTTTTGCGTTCTAATGAACCCCTTGATGATATAATTTAAGCTTAATATTCAACGTTTACATAACTCTCTCATAGACTAAATACCAATTAGCATGTCAATTTATGTCTTTTGGAATCTCCCTTATACTAAAAGAACTTACTAAAATTTTCCCGCCTAAATAAGTTATTCTATAATTAGACTTCATCATTATATCATATCTTCAAATGGGCCCTACTATTGCAAACAATAAATAACTCTATTCAATTAAAAAAAAAGGTTAATGTTTTTTGTTCTTGCACGGACATATTAATAGGATATTCTAATTTTGTTATATAAATAAAATTGCCTAATTAAACGTATGATGTGATAGAAATTATTTACTGTTATTATTTGTAAAATTAAACATGATGACCACGAACATTTTTTTTTAGAAAATACTTTCTAAATAATTCTACAATTCCGTCTTTTGGTACAAACTTATGTACTGCAAATTAATAATTTTCATAGAGATTTTTACTTCTAAAACGAAAAAACTTACGATTTATATATTTTTTTTTCTTTCCCTTTAACTTAATATTTATCCCTGCTCCATATTATGTGAACATTAAATTTTGGTTAATTTTTTAAATGTACTATATAACATATATAGAGTATATAAGTATATTTATTACAACGCATATCTTATCTAATTGTATTATAAATGTCATTATTTCACGTTTATATTGCGTCTGTAGTAGATATAATGATATTACAACAATGTTTTTTTAAAATAATGTTAATAATATAATTTCAGTAAAACCGACAAGGTTATTATGAGTAAAAGTGTTAAACCTTCTATTTTCTACCTCTTCTCTAATATCTCTATCTAAAAAACCCCGCGAGCGCGGGATCTATACTAGTACTAATTAAAACAAATCCTTTATCTACTCAAAGAATAGGAATTCTTACATTTTTTTACTCCAAAAAAACATCTTTTTAAATTAGAAAAGTAATTACAATTATGTATTTTCACTAAAAAAAGAAACTAACAATTACATTTTTATTTCACTAAATTATTATCTCTTAATAATTAATATTAATCTTTTTATCAAGTTATATTATTTTCACATAACTTTAAACTATAATATCTTAATTAAATATAAATAAATAAAATTCATATAAAATTATAAACTGCTAAATCGTTTATTTGAGAATGACTTTATACATACTACATATAAAACAAAACTTCAAATCACTATTATTACATTCGTGAGAAAAAAAATTTAGAGAATTAAAAAATTGAAATCATTATCTTCATGGATAAAAAAAAACATTTTGTTTAAAATAAATTTTAGCACATTACTCAATTATTTTGATTATTATCAACAAAACAAAATACAATAACGAGAACAGTAGGTCTCATGAGATACCGTCTCTCACTAATTTAGTGGGAGACATAGTAGGAAAAAAAAAAAGAAATTCAATGGGCCCCTCACCCTATCATGTGAGAGTCTGAGAGGTCTCTTAATAGACAATTTATGAAATATTACTGTTTTATAAGTAATATATATATACCATGAATTTATGCACGGCTCGAAACTAGTTAATAATTATATAATCATGTTCGATTTGATAAGTTTGGGCCGACCGAAAGCATATTTGGATTGACAAGCCCACGTGAGTGTTGTTAGCAAGATAGGCCCCATGTCCCTTAACGAACCCAAACCCGGCCCCTACACGATCGTATTATTTGGGGATTTAGACTTAAGGCTTGATCTTATGCCACGTGGAGAATTATGTATGATCGATGTGTATTCTTCGAGTCCAGATTATGAGTATCATCTTAGAATTTAGAATATGTCGTGTTCTTTTTGACGGAATGAATTTATACTGAACTAAATTGAAAAAAGTTGTTCTGAACTATGCTGAACTTAATCGAGTAGTGTTGAATTAAACTCAATGGAGCTGAGCTGAAAAGAAATGAATTGAAATTAAGGAAGAAAAAAACATGGCTTAAATAGTACTCCCTCACAACATTTACACGGTTTTCAAGACAACATTTTAAACGCATTTCAGACATGTACATTGTAACTTTAAAAAAAAATATATAATAGTGTTTTGTGAAACAATTTTTGATGATAAATGTATACTCAACTCCTTCAAATTAATTTTTATTAATAATTTTATTTTGTAATACTTTTAAAACTTTAGAAATATTTATGGTTAAAGTTTTTCAACTTCTCAAACTTTTAAGACATTTATATTCAACTCCTTCAAATTAATTTACAATTGCTTGATTTATATTCTATCATTATGCATGTATAATTTGGTGTTATTCTAACCTATCAAGTTCATTAAAAAAGAAAAACAGTAAGTCTCCATTAAGACGGTCTTATCCGTCTTCAACTTAAAATAGGGTAAGTACATGTTACTTTTGTATATAAGATTGCATAGGAAAAAAAGCAATATATATGTCTTATACTCCCTCCGTTCCGGTCATTTGTCGTCCTTTTCCATTTTGGGGTGTCTCAGTCAATTGTTGGCCTTTCTATTTTAGGATTGCATTTGATGAGTAATTTGATATTTCACATTCAACTTAGCTCACTTGTCAACTTATAATAGGCTCACTCATCTTTTCTTGGTCTTTGTGCCAAAAGCAAAGAACAACAAATGACCGGGACGGAGGGAGTATATATAAACGAGATATGATAAATGACTCGTTCTAAGTTTAAAACGTATAATACCATCTTAAATATTTGTGTTAGAAAAAACAACAAATCTTCTCTGTGACGGGCAAATCCATCACAACCTTGCGACGAATCATTTACTATTTATGTGAGTTGACACATAAACAGTATTATTCGACCCGTTATAAGTTTGCGACGGATGTATCCGTAACGGATAGTTTGTGTAGAAGAAAAAGTGTGGACAACTTCCAGTCCACTCCAGAAAAGAGAAGAAAAGAAAGCAGAGCAGGGAAAATAGGTAAAATGAGAGACAAAATGCATGCAGGGTACAGTCCTACAATGTCCTGCACAACTTTAATTTTAATTCAGAGTTTATATGAATTCTGCACACATAAACCTTATCATGATCAGATAGGAATATCCTCTTTTTCTCTATTTTTATTTCAATTTTATTATTTGTTTTTCATTCATTCAATTTCAGTTACTGTCAATAATTGCATTTTGTCTGTCACTTTAATTTGTCCTCTTTTTCAGGGTTTACTCAAATTCTGTAGCATTACTGTAGCTTGCTCAGGAGATGTCCGATAAGCCTGACCATATAAATATACACATATTTTGATTCCAAATTATCGGTTTACAGATGTCAACTAACTCAGTTAGTAAAATCATAAAACTAAGAAATGGTAGTACTACATTCGGCCAAATAAGTAAGAAAAATTTGAATTATGTAGTAAATTAAACTGAATATTAGGATTGAGGAGATAACCCTTTTAATTCTCATCGATTGCTACGTATTCTGTTCCAGCGTATTCACTAGAACTACCTATTTCCATTAAACATGTTTTAGTATAATCACCCTACTATGTTAATAAAATCCACCGTTTCAAGCACGACCTTAACTCTGATACAATCGAAACATTTTAAAACAATCTAAGTTAGGAATTCCTTCGTTCCGATGAGAAGTTAACGATTTCCACGTTTTGAAAGATTTTCGTGGGCCATTTACAATGTGCAAGTGAATTTATTGAGTTTTGTCTGGTTTAAAATCATTCATTTTTCTCCTTGAATTTTGAATCAAATAATGATCATGACGAAACGAGTATAATGTAAAAATATTAGTAATAATTGTGTACTAACGTCGTCGTACTATGCGATGGTAGAAAATGTAACGACTTTATAATAAATCATGAACATTTTACGTTTACATAAAATGATCACTTTTTTTATCTAATAGCCGCATACATTTGTAGTATAATCCGTGAATCTCCTATATACTAAGAAAATAAAACTTCTCAAAAGTTTTCCCTAAAAAAAGAATCCGATTAAATAAGGAAACAATACCTTATTTTTTTTAATTATTATCTTTTAATTAAGATTTAAACTTTTAATCACAATAATATTTTTAAACTAAATTATAATCATTTAACTAAAATAATACAAAACTGGTATAAATAAATCTAAGAATTCGAATATGAAAACTCTACAACTGATATTATTAGTTTCACATAAAAAAAAAATTAATACGTACTTAATTGAAATTATTAATTTCATGACAAAAAATTCATTAAAATTATCTAAGAAAATTTATAAATTGAAATCTTTAGTTTTATGGTGAAAATATTCATTAAAATACAAATTTCATCAATTTATTCCATTCTTTTGATTAGTTTTCCATTTAAATTTTTTATTCTCATATTAAAATATGAAAAATTAATGATTTGTCAATTTTAAAATCTAT
>VHZZ01000005.1:277385-297692 GCA_009801015.1 Silene noctiflora
CCATGACTTTTTCCCACATTCGGCCTCAATAAAATCCGCTAACTTGGTGTCAGGTTTCAAAACCCGCATCACCGATTCCCTGACTGACGGGTCGGTGATTTGCGGGCTAAGTGACCCGGTCCGGATATCCTGGGCCAGGTCGGGCCAGTGTTTTTCTAAGAATTTAATCGCCCGGATGAATCCAGACGCGAAAACTGCCCCGACCCGAAGAACCTCATTATGTTGGCAAAGGCCACATAACATTTGGGAATACATGGATTGGTAAGAGTCAGGACAGAGGATGGTCTCATTTGGACTAGTGTAATTTGTGTAAGGGTCATATGGTCGATTCTTGAAATGTGAGCTTTTGTAGTAACTTGTTAAGACAGGGCGGGCTACTAGCCCGCCTGGTGTCTTAGCCTCGGATTTAATAAAAAGGAAATACATTCCTTTTCCTTTTTCGAGGTCCGGTACGAATTGGCTCATAACGGGCATTAATAAGCTGTATAACATGGATCTTCTGTCTAATTCTTCTTCAATTGTTGGCATCAATTTTCTTTCCCCTCCTGATGTACCAGAACTACAATATATAATAAAGTAAAATTAGAAATTTACTTTATTTTCTACTTAAATATAATAACAACTATGTTTGTCTAAGACGAACCAAAGAGACCGTCTCACATTAATATAATAATACGTAATTAACCACTTTAAGTAAGTAAGTAAACAATATCATGATATAGTCACTATCCTACTAAAAGCTTAAATTATGGATTTTTAACCACTTTATTATAAGCAACTATCTCATGATAAAAAAAAATAAAAAATTATAGGACGGTCTTATAAGAGAGTATATTATTACGAAATAAGTACCTAGTGAGGAACTCGGAAATGGGATGAGAGCTAAGAATGGTGGATTTATCACCATTTGCGATTCGAGTGATATCGGGTTGAAGGTCTTCATATTTGATAACCGGGATAATTTTCTTGAAAGTTTCACGATCAATGGCACCATGAAGACCGTGTCGTTGTAAATACTCGACGTTCGAGTTACGGGTCAAGATTTCGGATAAAACCCGTTTTTGAACTCCATCTGCATTTTCTGTAACATTTTCTATGAACTCAAGAGCTCTCTTATTCTTTTCTACCAAGTTTTGATCATTTGGTGTTTCTTTTGGTGCTTCAGGCATTTTTTAACCTCTTATTTTGTAAAAAAAAATAGAGATTTTTGGGTGAATATTAGAGAATTAATTTAATTAATATGAAGATGGAAATATGATTTTTTTTTTTGGGTTTTGATTTATGAGTGTGATGGTGTATAAAGGAAATGAAGGGAGAAGTTGGTTTATATAGAAGAGAAGGTGAGGGTTAAAGATTGAATAATTGAAAAAAAAAAAGTATAATTGAATTAATTAAGAAAAAACCCTTTTAGTCTCACTCATTTGTTTATGGTTTATATTTACAAAACGTTTTGTTTGTTACGGACACTCCAGATGGATAATACTCCTTTCATAATGAGGCGGGTGTGAGAAGAGCATTATCCGTCTTCAGCTTAGTGTCTGTCTTTAATGAGAATTTGTGTTATATTTATTATGAGTCGGGATGAAGCTAAGAAAAGGGTGACCAGGCCATAACCCAGGCAAGTTTTTCGATAAAAACAACACAATTACTCGGTCGATAAGAGCGTTATCATTGATGTTTCAGCCTCAGATAAAATTAAACATAGCGACATTTCTAATTATAAGGAGTATTTTAATTAAATGTAAATAAATGATTAAGACGGATCGAGAAATAATGCAATAAGCAAATAAACATTTGTGGGTAGAGTTGTCAATTTCATGTAAGGTTTGTTAATCATTTTTTATTTTTATTTTATATAGAAGGGTTAGCTTGCTTGACCGACCAACACATGGATGTTCCATGCTATCTTAGCTAAGGTCAAACTTACAACTACTCTTGATGACAGAATTTATTTGCTGATTGGATTAATGATCTTGCTTACTAGATTTCTTAATTTTTTGTATGATTAGAGTTGACTAGGAAAATAAATCAAATAATGTTGTAAAATTGTTAACTTGATTAGGGGTCGATTGGTTGATCATGTCAAGACGGAGGAATTCAGAATTTACAAGTTATCGAGAACAATTACATGTTTAATTGCCATAATTTTAGGAGATGAAGATTTCGAAATCAAAAGAATTGTATCGAAGTCAATTCCTAGGTGAATAGGTGATTGAATTTGGTTTAATTAACTTCTATCGTATTAAGTAAACAAATTTGTTAAAATGATATGAATTTTGTTAAGTATATATATAGTCGATTTCTATTGGATTGAAATTCTTAAATTTTCAAACAATCAATTTAAGTTTTAACTAAGTTAATTGCAATTCAACAATGTAAACATTGAAATTACAAATGTGGTCTAAGGCCCTGTTTGGTAAGGACTAACTGAAAAGGTAGCTGAAAACTGAAAAGGTAACTGAAACCTAAAAAGGTAACCGATAAAATAGCTGAAAATTATGAACTAATAAGGTAGCTGATTATATATAAAAAAATGTTTGGCAAACTAGCTGTAAATGTAACTGATTTTAATAAAATGACGTAAAAGGATACGATAATTATTTAATAGTAGAGATTTAAGAGGTAAAAAAAGTAAAATAAAAGCAAATCAGGTACCTGAAATCTCAAATGCTACTCTAGGTAGCATTTCATTTCAGGTAGCTTATTTGGTTAAATAAGCTACTTGTCACGAAAAAATAAGGTACCTGAAATTTTGGTCAAATAAGCTACTTTGACCAAATCAAGTACATGAAATGCTTTGTGAAACATCATCTCTATACTAAAAAATTAACACATCTCTAAATTCTCCCGCTTAAATTTCCCGCCTAAGTGATATTTTACGTGACGATATTTATTTACTTATTTTCCACCTCTTACTAATATTTAGTACATTATAACATTAAATTAAAAGTAAAGTTAGATCTATGCAAATAATTTTATTTAGATTCCCCTTTATAAATCAATCTAAAAAATATCGTCTAAATATTAATACAAAATTTATAAATAGTAAATTTATTAAATGTAAAATGATTAATGGTAACATTTAATTATAATTTTCTCGAATACAATCTTCTACAAATACCATATTATAGTACGAGATTTATACTAGTAGCCTAACATGCTAATTACAAACACTTCTAGGAATTCTGCTAATTAAAATATACTGGTCAAACTTCTTAATAAAATCTATTATGATGTATAATCTGCTTATGTTTTAGTAATTCGTTTATTATCAAACAGGGCCTTAAAGTAATCTGTTATTTGACCGGTTTTTCGTTAGTCGAGTAAGCTTTTAAGGAGTCGAATTACAACTTACCAAAAAGGGCAATTACATTGTTTACCCATACTAGTTGTCCATTTTGGAGTTGCAAAAATGTTATATAGCAATAATTTATGATGTATTGTCACCTTATATGCTTTATCCAAACGCAAAGAGTAATATCTCATAAGTACCTTGGTTGTACTTATATTAGACACTATGATATGATGGTGTACGTCTAGTGTTAGGCAGATCGATCAATTACACAAATGAGTATGCTAAAAGTAGCCGTAGTTTTACACTAGTGATTAAACAAGGTTACAAGGGTTAGTAGGAATTGTCGACTCGGATCGATAACATCACGATACTTAAAAGCAAAATTGGTAATTAAATCCTTTAAGTTTGTTCAGTTTGTTTAATTGTGATTTGACTGATATCGATGTTTCTATTGTACTTTCGATTTGTTTCTGTGTTTGTTAACTGCCTACTACGTGTTGTGGCTTCTAAATTTTGATCCCAAAGTCAAAGGAAGCCATGAGGGCAGATATGTTGCTAACACGAATAAACTCAGGTCATGATGAATATCGTTGTTTGTTCAATTTGTTTAATTGTGATATGACATACGTTGGTATTTTTATTGAAATTTTAATCTCTTTCTAATTTGTTTAATTGTGATATGACATACGTTCGTATTTTTATTGAAAATTTAATCTTTTTCTAATTTTTGGTAAATGCCCTAAAGTTAAAGGGAATCATAAAGGTAAATATGTTGCTGGCGTAATTTAACCCAGATTACAACTGTTATCAAGTCATCAGGCTATTTAATTATGACTTTATCAGTTATGCTAACAAACATCTGCAAACTAAAGTAAATTTTAGGGAGCATAATTACGGATCAAAGTCTAATACTTATTAAAAGAGGGATTAAGGGGAACAATTAAGGGTCCCTTTTGTTGCAATTGTAGTTGAACAACATGGACACTTTTATACTTGAAGTTTATTACTTAAGGAGTACCCCTTACAAATTATTAGACAAAATAATTAGACTTTTTTTTATCTTTTTACCTCCAACTTGACAAAGACTTCCATGAACTAAACTCTTTAAAAGTCGTAACATCGTAGTCTTTCCAAATCTAACTTTTTTATTTTATTATTACAACGTCTCTATGACGATAAGTTGGAGTATATATTTCTACTCCTAGCATTTTTATAAATCTTTGGGTTGAAAATGTGATTATTTTATTATTAAATTATGAATTTTTTTATTGAGATAATTTTTTTTATGGTATGAGAGTTTCAATGATCTCGATCGTTACCAAATTCATTAGGAGGTACCTTTTAACTTCCAAAATTAATTATGGTGGTATAGAATAAATGATTGAACCTCAACCATTAAATTGCGCTATTTACCTTTGATCAAACTAGTCTTCTCAAATGGTATCAGCCTATAAGGGTATCAATTACATCTACGACCCGAGCTCGATTCCATGGAGTTTAGGCTAATATCTCGTAAATGAAATTAAAGCACATGGTACATGACAACTTATGCATTATCAACTTTAAAAGGCCAAATTCGTTTAAGTAAGAAGAATAATGTGTTAAAACATGAAAAGTATTAATATGAACTCAACAACTATGAGCTTAAACACGATCTAAATTTCCAAGTCTTATTCCCGAAATTCTCACATTTTTACATTTTTATACATAAGTTTAAGGATAATGATAAATACAGCACTTATGGTTGTATTTAAACATTAAATACCTTCCAAATTTTGTATTAATTTTGGAATTAAGAACCAAATTACACATTTACCAATGCAATTAATACCTATATTAAGTATTTGTTTCCTTTTTTTAACTTTTTAAATACAGCCCTAAGAGTTGTATTCATCGTTTCCCTAGGTTTAAACTATTATTAAATCTCAAGTCTCATTAATTAATTAATTAAGCTTTTTCCAAGACTATATTCTTCTATATATTTATATCACCCCAATATTTATTTATTATTATTTTTTATTTATTTACAATGACCAAGCTTATGAAGGCATTGAAGGGACACACAAGGAATAAGGAAGACTTGTCAAGTTGCCGGTAAATTCTTGGGGAGTAACATCGCCTACATATGTGCCTTTGCAACGGGTTAGGTGTCCCTTGTTACCACAACATCCATTTACCTTGCATGGTGCGGTAAATACACACAAATAGGTGAAAATGCAATTAATAATTTGTTGAAACTAGCGTTACCAATGTTTTTCTAAACCCCCTACTCAATTCCATTGTATAATTAGCTTAATTTTATTTCGCTTTTTTTAAATAAGGTGACTCATAACCTGATTAGAAAAATAAAAAGTTAGACCCTGTTCTTTTTGCTTGAATCGAGCTTAACTGAATTGAATAGAGCTGAAGTAATATGAGTTAATTTTGTGAGGAGATGAGCTGAAAAGAACTGACTGAATATGAACTAAACTGCTCTGAGTAGATCCGAACTAAATTAAAAGGAACCTTATTCTTTATTATTTCGTCATTTACATTTGAAAATTTCCAAGATATTCTCGCATAATATTTTTCTTATACGAAATATTTCTTTTTATCAAGTTTAAGTATAGGTCGTGCTTCATACCGAATAAGATTTTCTTTCTCAAATATTTAGACCAATTAAACCATTTATTCATGATTCACACATTCTTATTATATTTGCACAATGTTTAGATTGTTTTTGTTTATTTAATTAGCTTGCGTTATCCATCATTATACGCAGGGACGTCTTAAAGTTAATGGAGGTCCGGTGCAGAATGAAAAAATGAGGCCCCATGCATGAATGTATGAGTGTACTACACGTTGAGGTTTATATTGAATTTTATTAGTAAAGCTTGTAAATTCGATGGCCAAAACTGGAGGCTCGGTTCCACCGCCCGTGGTCGTCCGGGTATTAGACGCCCCTGATTATACGGTACGACAATCACGGTTTATATTTAGAAATTAATCGTATTTTTTTTATAGAAAACTTGTTCAAGTGTGTTTACGCAACTTTGAGTGCATGAAGAACTTGTAAGGTCTAATGCATGCCAGCTGTCCATCTTTTACTATTGGACACGTGTACAAATGGGACTAGCAATTCCTTCACGTAGCAATTTTCTATCTTTTTTTTTTTCCTCAAAAGAATGTACAAAATCTTTTATCCTTTTCGTTTTAAGTTATCTACTTACTTTTTCAAGTTAAAGTGTAGGCAATGTCCGTTAAAAATCGCACTCATACAACATCTTTTTCAATCTATATCGTTGACAAATGGAGTAAGTTGAATGAGTTGAGTTGAGTTGAATCGAGTGGTTATAAGATAAGGAATAATGTTGTTAGAATCAGAATTTTAATTTAAGTTTATGAAATGAGTTTTGTTGAATTGGTAGGATAGAACTGATTGAATAGAATCGTAAATTATAAAATTCTAGTATAAACTTAGTGTTAAATTTACCTTGTTTATTTCGTGACAAATATATAGCTAAAGGGGAAACGCTTATTTGATCTATTTACTAATGTTTATACATAAAATATTAGTAATTAATAATTTTGATATTATTATATGCAGTTTAATTAATTAATATAAAGTAATTTGTAACTATTTCCATGATAAAATTTTGACATTGTAAAATACTAGTATTACACTTCTCTAATCTCTCCTCAACGACAGTTACTGTAACTTGTAAGTTGTAACTAATAGAAAAAAAATAAGTCAGAATAGATCGCACGAAATTTCAAACAATATCACGGAACACTACATTGTACCCGTAGCTAAATATATCTCATTTCCTATATTTGTCTCAATCATTTATTCACCTATCAAACATAGAGTTACTTGTAACTATTTGTAATCATTTAGATGACGTGAAGTGTGATACTTACTGCCAAGGGCGGACGCATGAATTTCTTACATAGGGCACAAAAAAATTTCAAAACATTGTCCATCTTTTTAAAAAAATTATAATTTGGATTTTTTTCCCCTAAAACTAATATGGTATAAAGTAAAAATGGAAAAATAATTATTTTGCTTAATTTTTTAACCTAATTAATGATACTTCGTATTCTACCTTGAATTGAAAGTAAATGTAAAATTAAGTTAATGGTGATTGATGTGTTTAGTTAAAAGATATACGCCCTCCTAGTTTTTGTGTTGGTTCCTATTTCCTTTTCGGTGATAGTTTAGTGTTGGTTCCCCTTTTCTTTTTTGGTAAGTTTTGTATGGTGCAAATTCAATTCCATGTGGGGTAGGGTGTTTTGTGTGGTCGAAATTCATTTCCTTGATTTTAGTGTCCAAAAGAAAGGGAACCAACATAGAAACTAGGAGGGATTACTACATAATAATAATTATACAAACAATAAATATAAGTGGCTCAATGGTTTAAGAGGAAGTATGTTACATATGAGGTCTAAGGTTCAACTCTTCATTCTCGCATTTTTAACATACTCCCTCCTTATTTCTTTTTTCGTCTATTCACAATATCTTCCCTATTTCCTTTTTGGTAAAGTTTTATACTTATTTTAATCACCACATCCCACAACAATACCCCCACAATACAATACTTTATCCTTATTTTATTCACCTCACCCCACAACAACACTCACAATATCTCCCCTCTCTCCAATCACCTCAACCCACAACAATACTTTATACTTATTTTAATCAAATTCTTAATTTTTGTGCCAAAGAGGAGAGGGGAGTGTTATGTAGAATAGGAGGGAGTATATGTTAACCTTTAAATAAGATGGGCCGAAAACTTACCAAAAAATAATTTAACAAAATAAACCTGGAATCCAACACAAATACACCAAATCGAGTCACATAAAAGTACTGCTTACATAGGTTCTCATAAAATATTTATTTCTACAATCCCATGGTGGGCAGCTGCCCGCGCCCCCTCCCCCCAAATCCGCCCCTTCTTGCTGTTTACCTTAACAATTACGACAACTTTTTAAATCGTAGAATCACACGATCGAATCAAGATTACGAAAAGCAAGGTTATGACGAATAGGAGTGAGACAAATAGACAACAATCGAATACGGAGTAGTTGATAACGGTTGATATTACTTGTGCAAAGGAAAAGACTAGCACTTATTTAACAATCACTTCGGATAAGAATAACAAATACAACAGCACAACTATTCAACTATTAGATATAGAATACTTAAACAGTTATGAAAAGATAAGAAAAGACTGGCAGCCATTTTCTGATGGAAATATCAATATATCATAATAACTAGTTGTTTAGTTTCTATCAGCATTATTTTTCAGAAACAACTTTTGTCCAATGCTAGCAATACTTCATCTATTATAGAACAATAAGTCTCCCTTGTGACGGCTATATCTGTTATAAGCTTGTGACGGGTCAAGTATAACTCACATGGGAAGATAAGACAAAAGTAAGAGTGCTTAGGGAATAACAAATGTCTTATCTTTATCCATCTAAGTGAGTTTTATTTGATCCGTCACAAGCTTGTGACGGATATTACCCGTCACAAATGAGAATTTGTGATTATAGAAGTACTAGTAATTAGGGTTCTAAATAATTTGAGTCGGTTTGTCAAGTCGTCGAAATTTGCTCGGTCAATGCTTGACTTGTGCTCGGTCAAAACGAGCTCGAGTTAAGCTTGGCTAAATATGAGCCGAGCCCGAGTTCAACGAGGTTCGGCTCGTCTCGAATGTTCGTTTGGCCTCGATTATAATTTTTTTTTAATAATTTTTATAATGTAATATTAATTTTATTTCAAATTATATGTTATTTAGGCATTTATAAGTAATTATAATATAATATTTTTTTAAAAAAAATTTATAATCTTATTTTAAAAAAAAAATATTTATATCTAGTTAGATTCAAAAGCGATGAACTGAAAATAATATAATGACAAAAGAGCTCGATTCGAACTCAAGCCAAGTTCAGGCTTTAACCGAGTTAAGCTCGAGCTTCAATTTTTTAGGTTCGACGAGCTTCGAGCCGAGCCCGAGATCGAACAATAAATTTTGAGCTAAGCGCACCTTACAAGCTCGAGCTCAGAATCGACTCATTTGCACTATAGTAGTTTGTTGCAAATACCCTTAGATTGACACATTTGCACTATAGTAATATGTTGCAAATACCCCTATAGAGACAACTACTCTTATCACACCAACATACAATAATACATTGACGTCTTAAGCAGGACTAGCCATAAGATAATGCCCTTTCTAGTTTCTATGTAGTTTACCATTATGCCTATAATACTTCAGTGAACCGAATAGGTTATTCGGGTGGGGTACCCTTTAAAAAGAGGTTTATTGATAGGCGTGGGTGGATCTGGGGGAGGGAAAAGGAGGGCAGATGCCATCACGCGACCCAAAAAATTTGGTTATATGTACAAGTAAGTACTCTTTGTATGCAATGTAATAATAGTGGTGTAGTGGTAAGTTTAGGGGATTGATTACTTGCAGACTCGATTTCGATTCCTACAAACAACATTATTTTGCTTTTTGGTCTTATTAGCTATAAAAATAGCAAAAATTTTGCATAGATGACTTGTCTCACTTGAGGTGTAATTTTATTTGCACTTTTTTTCATTGCCTATTATATCTATGTAAGATTTATATTTATTTTTAATATTTTATTAAAATATATGTAGTCTTTTACGATATTTAATCATGTATGTATGACGATAAAAGAATACAATTACGTAAACAAACGCAAAGCAATATCGGAATGATAGTTAAAAAATTTTGTGCCCTCCCAAGCCAAAATTCCTGCGTCCGCCCCTGTTGATAGGGTTAAAACCTGACTAGTGCTTAAAGCGATTGGAAGTATTACTCATATCAACAAAGTGCACTTTCTTTATTTTCTGGTTATCCATGCGAAAGAACTCTAAAGTTAAGCGTGCTAGGCTGGTAGCAGTCTTAAGATGGGTGATTTCTTATGAAGGTTCTTGAGAAGCGCATAAATGAGGATAAAATGCACTGGAAAGGACCGTGTTAATCTATGGCCATGTACACTACCTAACGAGCTACCATCAGTGATCGCTTCTCTTTTTTATTTTTGGATCTATAAATCCTCTACTAATGGAGGTGACACCACTACAAGTGGCTTAAAACAATCACTAATAAAAAGTGGTCCATAATTATTCCTATAATATGTACCTCTAATATCTATGAGTTTGACCCTTAATTTCTGTTTCAAGCTCTTTCCATCAATAGTGACACTATTGATATGTCTGGATTTTAATACTTTGTTTTCTATTTATTTCTCCCTTTATTATGGTTTGATTGTCCCCTCATGCATCTTCCTATGATCAAGGATGCTAATGTTTTTATTTTAATTGATCTTTAGCAGGAATCATGAAGTTATATTAGATATCTAGACGGTTTTAGATGATGATTCATGTCAGCTAATCCTAAGTCATTTTAGTACTAAGGCTTTGATGTTATTATTGTTGTTGTTGTTGATCTTTAGTAGGAAAAATCGGCATGCATGTAATCTACTCAATTCAAATGGATATAAATAGGATTCGAACCTATTCCCTTGTATGTGCCATTATTAGTGCAAATATCAGTACAAGTAGTTGAGACCTTGAGACTCGAGACTTGAGAGTTGAGACGAATGTCATGTGACAGATAGGTTAGAGGATCAACCATGACACCTAATATTATACTCCGTAGTTTTTTTTTGGCAGTAAAGAAAGGTATCGTAACTAGTCATAGACTCACATGCGAGTCTATGAGCAATGATATTATAACTTCTAGGGATATAACTAAACGACAAACAATGGAAAAAAGGAAAAAGTTGTTGCAAATCATCCAAGATTCCTCTAACCAAGAAATGCGCAGTCTCCAATCCTGCAATGAAACAGATTAATTGTAAACAGTCAGAGGAGACTTCCAGATGCCGGTATCCCTGATCCCGTGCCCACCTTAACGCCTGAAAGAGCCCCACGACCTGAGCTTGGAGAGCTGATTACGCCCTAATAGCCATACTATACGCATCCACATGAGCACCAGTCTCATTCAGAGTAACCCACCCAATAGCAGCTTTATCATATGCTTTCCATCCCGCATCAACCATAAGACGCATACAAATACACAAATTTATATTGAAATTTGTAATATCGAAATATTGAAATTTTAAGGTGAAGAACATAAATAGAACAAGAGAATCCTCCTTGGCAGAGCATAACAAAATTAGAATATCCATGTCGTTGTAATCATCGTAACATTTCGCCCAAATCGACTTTGTTAGATATCAAATCGATTAAAGAAGAGAAGATCGTGGTAGAATTATGGTCAAGTAAGCCAATGTACTTGGGCATGTACTAGGTGTGTGTTACCTGTCCTAAAGATCTTCTCATGCACATGTTACGTATCATTGATTTTTTTACGTAGTAGTATGACTACTTCTAACGGAGTACTATTTATTATTGTTAATCACAATTCTATCACCTACCCTAATTAGTACTCTTTCTGTTTCGGTTATTTGTTTACCTTTGGTTTTGACACAAAGACGAAGAAAAGAAAAAGAACCATTTGAGGATAGTGTAGAAAGACAAGTGGACAGTATTGAAATTGGATGATCAAAAATGAAATGGTAAACAAATGACCGGCGAAGGGAGTGTAAAGTTATGTATATATTGCATATATGAACTCATGCGCACTTAGATCAACTAGCAAGGGGTTGTTCTAGCTTAACCAGAGATCTCGTGTTCGAACCCTGAGAACGCAGCAGTGTTAAAATTCATGAGGGAGAGCTTTACCACCTTAGTGGTCCTACCCGGCTCGAATCCGGATTAAACCGGATGGTTTACAAAAAATAAAAAAAAATATTGCATATATGATGATGAGTTATATACCAAGTTATTTTAGCAGGGAGATCACACATCCAAAAAGATAAAATATTTACGTGCTTCATTAACTGTATGTTAGTTATGTCCACAAGGCAGATGGGAGAAGAGTATTATTGATCGAGGAGATTATTACAGATTTTAGAGTTCAAATTTGAAATAGTTATTAGAATGCGGCTTAAAGAGTTTATATAATAATACAGAAAAACTAGAAAATCCCAAACAAAAACCCTAGTCCAAACAGATTATTAGGCGATTGAAGACATGAATTCAACCGTTGGATTGGGATGGAAGAAGTATTATAATCTAATAAATTTAGTTGATCAATTCAGATCTGTTCAAACGATTTCAGACCAAAGTAACACGGTTAAATTCAAACTACCTTAATAACGTTTTTGCTAATGTGGTCCAAAATCTTGTATCACAATAGTGGTGCGACATGAAGGATGTTGCTACCGATTGAGCAAACAATATGGGAACAAACACACTTTTATAATCTATAATTTAATTAGATAATTTATATAAACTAATTAATACAAATCGTTAAGGTAGGATCTGACCTTTAACGCGTAATTCTAGGTTTACCATGATGGATAACAACTAGGTTTGTAGAATTTAGAGAATTTAATTGGTTCTCAAAAATAAAAATAAAAGTTTAGAAGGTCATATATGTTTTGTACCACATGCATGCAAGTTGCTAACAAATCATTAGAATGAGAATGTGCGAAAGCGTTGATACTTTTTGTTGAATTTATGGCGTATTAGTGTTCGATACATAATATTACTATATTCCCTGTTCTGGATTAAGCCCTCAGAGTTTTACTCTTTGAAGTCCTAATAGTCAATTATGATGATTATTGCGAGTAATGGCTAAGAGTGTAAATGGGTCGGGTCAAGCATCGTGTCCATACCCTCACCATTGGAAAAATGGCATCATAAACAAGGAATCCCGTCGTGAACGGTTGGGAAAATGGCTCAAGCTCGTGGGTGGACCATTGACATAAATGTTGTTATTGTACATTTGTACTATTGAATTGAACTGAGCTAGTTGAACTGAAGTGAATGAAACTGAAATAAGAGTTAATTTAAACTGAAATGAGTAGAAATTAAGCGAAAATGAACAAATTTTTATTAGGCGATGAATAGAATTTCGGTACATAATATCGCGAAAAAACTTCATGATAAGCTCATGAAAAATTTTCGCGATGAATCACGTGCATGGATATAGTGATTGAGGGACAATACGGATGAATTAAGATGGTACTTGTCTTGTACAAACATGGTCATATCGTTTTCTGGCTGAAATTATTATTGTCCATTTATATGATAGGGAATACTTGTTTGGCCCTATTTTTCCACTACGTGCATCAACCATTTTCCGTATACCTTGGCTTTTAAGATCTTTGAAATTGAAATATCATTCACCCAATTACCTTTATAAAACAAGTTTAACATAAAAAATTCGATATATATGCGCGCTACTCCCTTCTATTCAGCCTAATGTTCCCCTTTCGTTATAATATTACTCACATATATTAGAAAAAGGGGAACATTAGGCTGGATAGGAGAAAAAAGTATTTAAAATGTTCCCCGTACATTCTGTATACCGCTTACAACAAAGTTAGTCTAATTAAGTCCTTTAAAGGCACGTTAAGACATGACACAACTTATTCAGATATAGAAAAATTTAGCGAATTTCAAATACCAATTTAAATTTTTGAATTTTTGACTGAGACAGACCTGATCTTACATATAATATTCGAATTTGATGACCTAAAGTTTTTGTTAAAATATAGTTAGTCCTTTAGTATCGCAAGTAAATTTTAGAAGGCACGGTAAATTTGTGCATTATCTTCTATTCACCTCCACAGGCTCTCATGAAGGAGTGTTCAGATACACTGAAATCTACGGTAATGTGTAAATTTACTGTAGATTTTAATTAACTTAATTGGTAAAGTCGTGATAAGAAGTGATACTTACATCATGTGTTCAGAGCACGTTAAGCAAACATAATAACGCTCATCTACAAATGTCAATTAACTTAATTAATAAAATCGTCATGATAAAAGGTGGTACTCGTGGCATGGTTAAACAAACATAATAACGCGCATACGATATCATATATATATATATATATATAGAAGTATGGTCAAACAATATCTTTTTCACATTATTTATTGTTTATTACTTAGGGTGAATCTTTGTTCCACATCCTTTGATAGTGTCAATGTGACTTTTAGATGTGTATCTACTATCTATGAGTGTATCTCGTGTATGGTAGGAATTGAAATTGAGCTTCACAAATGATATCTTTCGTGATAGTGTCAATAATTATCCTTTTTCCGTGCACTATTGTCGGTTCTAGTGGAATGCCATTTATATGCAAACTGTTTTTAGGAGTCAAACAATCAACAATGTGGACTTAAAATCATTTGGACCTACTACTTCTATACTTGTCTAGCTAATGAAATTATTGTATATCGCGTTTGTCTCGGTTAATTATTATCCTTCGTTTTGGCAGAAAAGACCGAGTAAAGATGAGGGCCTCAATTATTGGATGATAAGTGGAGCAAATTGGGTGTGAATGGTCAAATTGCTCATTAAATACATTCTTAAAATAGAAAGGATAAAAATAACTGATAAACCCTAAAATAAAATAGGACAATAAATAATTAGGATAGAGGGAGTTCAATAAAAGAATCACCCTCTAATTTACAAGAGTTGGTAAATTTTGATCATATGGGATAAGATTAAACCTTTTTTAC
This sequence comes from Silene noctiflora, assembly GCA_009801015.1. Classification (NCBI taxonomy): domain Eukaryota; kingdom Viridiplantae; phylum Streptophyta; class Magnoliopsida; order Caryophyllales; family Caryophyllaceae; genus Silene; species Silene noctiflora. The sequence goes on from VHZZ01000005.1 coordinate 292,297, forward strand.
TTCAAAACTCGGAGAATAAAATTAGCATGAATACATGATCTCAAATTAAAACGGTTAAGTGATACAATCTCTGTTTAATTCTGAATGAAATTTAACTTTGCCTGAATGATACTTAATCCTAAACTTTTTCTCACTTAAAAGGGGATAACCTTTTATTCGGTCCAACTAATTAAGCTTATGAAAGGTCTATTTAATTGAAAAACTAGAGATACATATGCACTGTTTCTGCTTAATACGCGTCAGTACCATCTAGATAGCTAAATTTGCTTTGATTTAGTATGCATGCCCTCTTCTTAGGTTTTTCTAGTATAACAACTAATTAAGCTTATAAAAGGTCTACTTAATGGAAAAACTAGAAATACATATGCACTGTCTCTGCTTAATACGCGTCAGTACCATCTAGATAGCTAAACTTGCTTTGATTTAGTATGCATGCCCTCTTCTTAATTTTTTCTAGTATAAATCAGGGACGTATTCCCTACTGACAACAAGTCGCGTGTGCTGTCACAAAGAAGTACGTAAAGTTGTAAACTATAAATAAAAGTATTTAAGGTTCCAAATCAGATTAGGTATTTTCGTACTAATCCGTTAAGATATGTTTAATAGATTAGTCACTATCTCAACTTAAACAACTATTCAATGCTACTCATAGAGACTAATGACCATATAGTTAATTAGTTTAGTGAACATTGATCGAAAAAATTGAAGCAATGGTTGATTGACGCCTCAAATTTTAAAGTGAAGGTGATTGACACAAAGTTTTTGTGTCATAATCATATTGAGTTATTAAGTATGAGTTTAAACACCTAAAAAGTCAATAATCTTGATGTCCTTTTTAGGGCATCATTACGTGAGCATATCTTTTATTTAATTACACTAGTTTTCAAAGTAATTATGCTTTGTTTAGTGACGGAAGACGGGTTTAAGCGTAGTAATTATGTATGGCAAAAAAAAAAGAACTAACTTGAAATAAAATTTAAGCTAATAGCCTATTATCGGAAAAAAAAGAAACCTAGTATAGAATACTATTTTTCATATAGAGTGAAGGACTGTATACATTTAAAAAGGATGTTAATAAACAACGATTTTCAAGTCATATCCGAAGAGAAGATACAAAAGAGACTATAAAAGATTAGGGACCGTTATTAAATTATGTAAAGTATGTTGAAATTCCTTGATCAATAGTACATATATACTAAGCTAGGATTTGAAGATTATATTCTTCTTTAGAAATGTGTAAGCCGATATATGCATATAGTTTAACGAATTGCATGCGCACTTAAGTTGACATAGACTAAGAAAGTAGTGTCAAAATCCCAAGTGAATTTTTGTCAAAATTCAAGTGATTGATTGATTTACACTACACAACTTTTAGCCCATCGTTTCATGTCCCCAATTAGGCAAGCCATATGGGGTCCTCATAACACGAACGAACATCCCTCTTGTTGTTCTCATATACTCTCCCCTCTTGGAATCATTTAATGCATGTGTGTGTGTGATGACAAATATTGAGGCCCTTAACTCTATAATTTTGGCTAGAAGAAATGTAAAAGCTAAATTTTGATTATCTATGTCAATTGTTTTGATGTATATTCTTCGGTTTAACCCAGATTCGAGTCAGGTAGAAGGTACGTAGGATTACTGGCACGGTAAAACTCTCCTTCACGCATTTTAACATTGCTTTATTCACGGTGCTTGTGTCCAGGACCTCTGATTTAGTTAGAATAAACTCTTATCGGATGATCAAAGTGCGTGATCATAGGTGTATTTGTCAATTGTGTATATACTTGACGAATAATTGATTCTGGTTGAGTTTTGAATCCGGTTTATTTAAACCGATAAGTTCAGATATAAGGAAAACAAAAAGCACTCGTTGTTTATTAGTGTTGATCAATCAATTATGTAGCAATGGACTTGACAAAATCCTTCAAGTAGGATGGGATCAAACTAATATTAAGTTGAGGCATTCAAGTATATTGTACATTCCTTATCGAGACTATTATATTTGGGACGAGTAGGAACATTTCAAACTTGTGCTATACTGCTATGGACCTTTACGCTGGCTTGTCTTGTCCAGTAACTACAAAAATATTACTCTGGTGTTTCAATGATTGTCAAATTGTAAGGTAAAGGGATCAGATGTACGCAGTCTGGTGCTTCGATGTTTGTCAAATTGCGAGGTAAAGGGATCAGATGTACGCAGTCTTACACTTCTATCAGCAACCCTCATCCAACAACTATTCCTCATAAAAGATAATTGGACTCATGTGCAAAGGGTAGAAGGGGAGGGAAGCATATGCTTGTGTCCTACTACTTTTTTTTTTTTTTTTCAAAGTGATAAACATTTTTCAACATTATTGGTCTTTTGTCCTTTAAATTAATTCACTTTCCATGTTGTTTTGTTAGGAAGATATGATGCCAATGAAAAGAGAGGAGGATAATAAAGGAAGAAGGAGATTTGGAGGTAGGGTTGACCAAGTATAGGTCAAGAGGGAAGATGACCAAGGAATGTGGGGAACACATTGATACATCAATTTGAATAAAGTAGCATAAATTGGATTATATTATATACAAACGTCACTAAACATTACAAAGATAGGTTACATAACTTTGTTCCCAATTCAATAATTTCAAATACATGAAGATTAGATCTTAAAGCTTGTCTTCCAATAAACACAGTTTGAGGCTTGGGGTGGTCTATAGTGTGGCTAGAAGCTACATAGTGGACCAAAGTATATAAGCTTTTGTGACTTTATCCATTTACATTTCTAATCGAATATCGAAAATATAGTTAAAATTAGAGCTGATCAAGTAACATATCTTTACGGTATTTGACATATGATGTCATGCTTTACTCTATTATTATTGCGAAATAGTTTACTCTCAGGGCTTGCTTGGAGTGAGGGTAAAAGGGAGAAATAAATAGGGGAGTGATATGTAAGGTGTATTTTTCATGTTTGGTATGAGAGTAATTATTCACCTCCTGAATCTATTATCCTCATGAAGGGGTAATACATTACCCACCCTCCCCCCTGGGTAATGATTATGGAGTAAAACATCTCTCAGTAATCATTACTCTTATATGCCAAACTTATCAGCAGAGAACTAATTACCCAGGTAATTAACTTTTCCAATAATTATCACCCGATTAGATTTTACCCCCTGATTATTTCATGAATTCTAGGCAAGCTCTTAGTTGTAACTTGTAAATATCAATTTTACCAAAACAACAACCTTGTTTCTTTCGTTGTGAAAAACTTGAAAAACAACATTATTTACCTTTTTTTAGTTGATATAAAGTTTTTAAAGGTGTAAATCACATGTCCTTAAGAATTAGCGAGGGATTATTACTCAACTGTTTCAAGACTATATGTGTGAAACACTGAAATCTATGACAAAATCGAGTGCAAAATATGACTAATGTACACATCATAAACGTCATGTTTTACTCCACTAATTTCGAGTGAAAAAATACATTTTGATATTATTATTAACTATTTTATCAACTAATTTATGTTTCTATAAGTCTTTGAGAAAATGAGGTGTAATGGACCCATAGGGGAAGCTTAGAAGTAAGATGGTTCCCACAAAAGCAATGAATCTAAAGGGAAGTGCTTGTGTGAAGAATGTGTTGTATTTGCCTTATAATGGCTAGTAGAGGAAATAAAGCAAAGAGAAAAAGTGTCCATATATAATTATGTCTTGTTTTGTGAGTGTCCCTTATTTTGGGTCCCTACCTATTTTATGCATGACCAAAAGGAAAGTGGTGATGAATGTAAGCATAGCTCTTAAGGGTGTCCCCTACCTCATGCCTTAAGAAGAAGCCTTCTTTGAGTACATCATGTTATGTTTGTCAATCAAGAGTAGGTTTTTGTATAGGTTCAAAGAATCAAGACTTCATTGAATGTACAATTTCAAATGTGTTTCGAGTTTGAGTCATCATCGTTATCTGTTATAATTGCGTGAATGAACCTGTTATCTCCAGCAAAAATTGATGGGAATTCACATTATATACATGACAACAAATTAACTTGATTTTTCTTCTCCTGAAACGGTCCTATGCGAGGTTTATATTAACGGAACCTCTCGTTCATAACATTATCTTAAGGTCATATTCTCAATAATTTGGTTTAACAATGTGATTAGTTTAGCCAAAAATGTAGATTATTTTGCCAAAAGTAGGTCAATGTAAGCAAGCTAATTTGTACAATTAAGGTTAATGTTTGTTGTTGCTTTCTTGTATACTATGTGGTGTGACAATACTACCATTTTAGGGACCTAAATTTTAAAAACTAAATTTGTTTAAGGATGTCACGTATACGTATTGTGGTATTAAGTTTAAACAATATCCTAAAACCCGGTTTATGATTCTTCTCTTTAGAAAAACATGGAGTGTATAATTACGCTTAGATTTCACATTTCAAAGTTTACGGACAATTGTTAATTTAGCAATAGACGCGCAATTTTCTTTCTTTTTTTTTGAGAAAAAATAAAAATGGCCTTATACTACAATTATCGTGTATATATGTTTAAAATGTGTACCACATCATACACTTGCATAAGTTTTAACATATCAGTGATCAAAGTAGACCGTCAAGTTCCTGTTCAAGTAAGGTCGTGATCGTAAAGTTATCAAAATTAAAAGCAAAATTTGGTACTCTCTGAATGACATGATGGATATGATTTCATTGAAAAATTACTTTAATTAGTCATTGGATCCATTTTTTCTTTTTAGTTGTTATCAAAGAGGCCCATGGGCTTGGTCTATGTCCTCTATACCTGCTCAATAAAGGACCAAGATGTTCTTCGTTAACGGGCTTTTGAAACAATCCAAACGAAATTGTTTCCCAGCCCATTTTTTTTTCTTTTTTTTTTTTAAAAAAAAAAAGGTTTTTTGTAGTTGATACCCTTGTATTTTTTTTCAAATTTACGTTGTATCACTCGCTTTTCAAAAGTATAAGTGGTACCCCTAAATTTAATTAAAAAACCTTAAAATAATCCAGAATGCTCTAATCTGCCTCATTTAAATGATTAGCTTATGCATCTTTGATTGATTTTTTGTCAATATTTTTGGGGGTTGTTTTTTATCGCCCGAGTTTTACTCGAATTATGTTATAAACTTTTCAATTATACCCTTCCTTATCTTTATTGCTCTCTTATTGGTAATTTACCAACTATTTGTAAGTTTTTCCAATTCATAAGCTTAATTACTAACGGATAATATTTCAATCATGAACAACGACGATAGACACGAGTAAAACTAGGCGAATCAATCGGATTCGATTCATACGCTGTATGTAATTTCCGACTCACATACGTTGTTATATTTTGATTCCTACAATTGGATTTCAGACTAGAGGTCGTATAATTTACGGATTAGAGGTAGTGAGGTTGAG
>VHZZ01000005.1:303159-332447 GCA_009801015.1 Silene noctiflora
CCAACCCGAAAATGACCCGACAAAACATAACTCTAATTGAACCGAAAAGACTTGAAATGACTTTTTCTCTCTTATTCATTGACCCGAAAATAACCTGCCCCAAAATAACCCGACCCGGTTACCCGAAACTTACCCAACAAACAAACCCGAAATGACCAGAGCGACCCGAATTAACCCGAAATCAATGAAAGACCCGAACTGCCCGACCCGAACCCGACCCGTTGACCCGATTTGCCAGGTTTATTCTTTAGTTACATACACAACCTAGAATAATGCTACCGTGTATCTTTTGGGGAACTATTTTAGTGCGATTTTGTTTCTCATAGTGATAAATTACACTATATTGGATTGAATTTCACGCTTTTTAATCACCCTTATATCAAGGACAGAATAGGAGAAACTATTAATCCTAATAATTTCTTTGAGTTTTTCATTAAATAGGGGAAATTGTCCTATTAGCCTTGTAGTTCCAACCTGCCATTAGAGACCAGTGGTAGAGTCAAGATTTGCAATTATGGGTGAAAATTTTCAACGGGGCCATGGAGTAAAGTTACAAGGAAACTTCGAAAAAAGTTCAAAAATGTAACAAAAATTTCGAGTGTTTTTATTTTTCAGCAGAGACGACCATACCTACTAACCTCCTACTCCACTACTATTAGAATTATCCTTTTTAACACTAATCTCTCTTGGTTATACATTTTGGCCTCGTTTGGTTACCCGTTGGAATACAATTCCACCGAAAAATCGAATTCATGGGAATTAAGCTCCTACATGAAATTCACGTGAATTAGCTAGATCCGTTTGGTTGCCAATGTAGGAATTCAATTACACCGGAGTTTGCAATTACCTAGTAGGGGCTAGGTAATCCAACTCCTCCATTATGGAGGAGTTGAAAACTCTTTGGAAAATGAAATGCCTACATTATGGCAAAAAATTGGTAACCAAACAAGTTCCCATTTTGTAATTCATGTGATTTTTCAACTCCCATGATTTACAAAGGGCAACCAAACGAGGCCTTTATATACCCTATAACACAACAAGACTAGACTAATAAATGTGTAGAAATAATATATTTTACAATAATTTTAACTAGAAAAGAAGAAGAGGACAAATTGTGAGAAGATGTAATGTTCAACTATAAGTTAGTGATAAGTGGGACCCAATAAGAGACTAATGAAGAGAATGTTCCTAAGATGTGGATCAAGTATACTTGAGGTCAACCACACCTGAGGAAGAGTTTTAAGAATTTGAGGGTAACATTGACATGATACTCTCCACTTACTCATTTTGTCTATTTTACTTCACATGTATGTCCATTGTTGTGGAAGAAACCTTCTCATTTTTCTAGGTACAAGATTAACCTTTTATAATATTCAAATTTGTTATCAAAAGTCAACCTAGATATACCTTGTTGACTTTGGAAAACATTTAAGTGTAAGTCTTTCATGTAATTTCTGTATTTATGTTAAGATAAAAACAAGTTAAATACGGTTTCACTTACATATATATACATAACAAACATTTTGTTAGTTTATAACAGAATCTAGGTATTATGCTTTTGTCTAATCTATCATACTTGGTTGGTTCATCTCTTTGTATGTCGGGATTCAAAACTTTACAGAAGATATATAAACCCGTAGACCAAGTTTGTTATTCTCATCAAAACTATGTTAGATCGGAATTCGGAATAGATCCTCACATAAGGCTGTATCAATTAAGAATGGTATTATAAAAAGTAAATATAAATGTCACTTGAATGTTTTTTGGACGAAGAGAGTATATAATGCACATACCCACCCATACCAATTGCTGAAATTCACTTTTGAGATTTTGGTGGCTTTTAGGATTCGAACTTGGGATCTCGAGGCGAGTAGAGTTTACAGCATGTGAATGTTAAGGTATAAGATGATTGATTGTGTCTCACCTAAAACTTTAAGGTAATGATTGAGGTTCAATCAATAATTCTTATACCTGAACAAATTTCTCTTTTAAAAATGATTTGTTCAGCTCGATGAAATGTTCTTAAAGGCTGAAATATTAAAGGTATTTGTTATTCTATATTCTAATAGAAATATCTCTATTGACTGGTACTAGTGAATTAAAGGTATTGTAACAAATGAATAATCATGCGTGATTTTAAAATGTATGCACCTTTTTATTATCTTAAATAAAAGTATACGGATACGAGACGTCTACATCCAAACCAAGCCATACATTAATTTATTAGAATTATATATATCTTCACCAATAATTTTGACAAGTACTAAAATGGACGGTTATGTGTTTTATGTCTAATAGCTAATTGTTAAACCAAATTAATTGAAATAATAGAGTTTTAAGAAGATTATCTACCTTCTTTTTTAGCTAAAAAGTTGACAACTAGTCATACTAATCTTGTCTAATTCGAACAATGGAATTCTTAGTTGGATTTGTAAGGATAAAATATGGCAGAGGTGGAGCACCCGAATAAAAGCTTGTTGTTTCTCACTTTTTCTTGATAATTCTTCCAATTGGTTGGTGACTTTTGAGTAATTGTCTAATAATTTCGTTATTATTAATTCGGTTACGAGTTATGAGTTATGAGTTATGATGAATTAAAGCAAAATGATTTTATTTAGCAGTGTCCTTTTATTATAATATTTTGCATCAAAATGATAATTATTTGATATAATTCTCGATACAATTAGCCATCTGTTTTGTATTGTTAACACGAACGAAAATAATATAAAAAAAAACCTTTCCAACGCGTATTGCGAGAGCCTTTAAAGTACTCAAGTTATGTTTTTGTTGTTTTAATATTTTGTTTTTGTCTATTGAGTCGTATTGGCAATATACAAAAGAGTTGAAGGGTAAACCCGTGACCTAGCAGCTAGCGTCCATGTAACCCAATCTATCTTAGCATTAAGTTAAAATCTGTTTTATAATTTTGTTTTTCGAAAAAAAAAGACTAACTAGTTCTAATAATAGAACACCGGCCATATGACAGGTTATATAAAATTGAAAACATCCTAATATAAATCAAAAACTTCCGAAAAACTAAGGATCTCATTATAAACGTTCTTCTATCACTATGAAACTTTTGATGGGTTCTTTCATTCCCTTCAATTTTTTTATAAAAGCTAGTATTAATTGAGTTTTATTTAAGTGTTACAAAAGTAAAGTAACGGGACGAAAGGAATACATTATTATCCGAACATAAACTCCAAGCCGGCCCTTCATATTTAACTCGCCATATATAATATTTTCATTGCATTTTTTAACACCACATGTAGAAGATATTACGGTATATTGCAATATATCGATTATAATATACCGTAGTAATTGAGGGTTGATTGTTACTTTACCACAGTAAAAAATTGATATTTCGGCCTAACTAGCTATAGCAACAAGTCAAACACTAGTGCTTAAAATACGAGTTGACCTTTTTACATCATCGATTTATCGCCTAATGCTGAGTCAACCTCCAAACTCAAGTTCGTTGACTTGTTAATTAAATTAATCATTAAATGTTGACTTTATGACATTAGCAAACATATGGACTCAAAATATAATCAATCACATCGACACATACAAAGTATTTGTAATTAGAGCACGAAACGTCTAAGTAAACATTTTACTTTAATGATTATACAAATATTACAAATTCCCGTTTACGACAGACATATCCGTCTTAAATAGTAAAACGGGTCACTAGATAAATGAGATAAAAAGTTGAATGATTAGGAAATGATAAACTCTTATCCTATTTATTTACCTAAAAGATGAATATAACCGTCTTAAAGGAAACCAACAGAATAATACCGAGTATAAGATGTTAGTAGATTTTATTGTTTGGTAAATGTCTAGATTAAGGGTTCTTGGTCATTATTAAAGGTAATTAATTAATTATAGTTAACCTAACCCTTTGATAATGATTGATCGATCATACGTCCATAGTCCATAGACTCCAAAATACATACAATTATACAATTTTTTTTGGTAATAAATGGTAAAGGCGGCCTTAACATGTACTCGCTCCATAATAATCCTTATGAGAATGAAGATTGAGTAGTCTACTCGACTTTATTGTAATCAAGAATAACTAAGCTGGACATAATAAGTTTGAATTTTCACTAATTTGGTGATTTTTCTGTTGTGTCGATATGAAGATAAGATTAAGATTGTGGAATACATAGTTTAGAATATATTATTCATATTAGCTTTGTATATTTAGGGGTAATTAAATGAGTTTTTAAGATAAAAGGAAATAGAAAATTACAAAATGTCTTGTACTCTTTACATTGGAAGACTAGAAAATAAGGAAGACTAAATTAGTGGATGACCATCTTTTCTAATTAGTCTTGGTCCGAGAAAATAGCGAAATATTTTAGTCTTATTTGTGTAGAAACATCAAGGTTTCGACCAGGGATGTTAACGAGCCGAGCCAAGCCCGAGCTTGGCCTTGTTCGGCTTGTGCTTAAGAACCAAAACTCGAGCTCGAGCCGATCTCGAGCTTACCCGAGTTTAAAAAAAATGTGCTCGTTATAAAGCTTGCGAGCTTTAACGCGAGCTCGAGCCAAACTCGAACCCAAATCGAGCCTATATAAAATTGTTTATTTTTTAATTTTTTTTCTTTCGATATTTTCAATAACAAGGCTAGAACGTTATATGTCAAAATATTTGGTAAATCATGAAACATTTGATATGTGTATACTAAAATATATTCATGATAAAATATTTTTATAAAATATAAGCAATATCTTATGTAATCATACAAGTTCGAGCTGCTCGCGAGCTTTTCGAGTCGAGTCAGCCTTTGCTCGGCTTGACTCGTTAACCTCTCGAGCTGATCCCGAGCCGAGCTTTGACCGAGCCGATCTCGAGTAGCTCACGAGCTATCTCGTCTCATACACTTGCAATTTTAAAGGCATTGACAATTAAGATTATAATATTTTTTGTATGTAAGATAAATTTAAATTTAAATGAGTGTATTTTTTTTTTTTTTTTTTTGCACCACTTGGATAATTTAACCGACTAAGAACCCCACACGGACCGTGGGGCTGCATTATACTATAATTCTATGGTCGTTTTACAAAGAATGCAACCTGAGTAGTCGGGTGTCCCCTTGCAATTTTGCTTTATTCATATATACATATGAACCAAGGTCCTACTTACAATACACCTTTACTTATTAATTATTATGAGTCATGACTTTTTTATTTTTTTCTTTTGTCACTTACCAACCTCATGCCTACCACATGATGACATCACCTTTTTTTAATATTACTATAATACAAATTTTATAAGTACACCTCATAATTATATTATGATTGTTTGGGACTTGGGTCGTCAAACGTAGCCAACATGATTAAAAGGTTACGAGTTCAAATTTTGGAAATCTCACAAAATATTTTTAGTGGAATTGGAACATACATTATCTACTCTTTAAGTCAAAAGAACATTCGAGTAATAAGGGGGAGTGTTATGGTATAAGACCATTAATTAGGGTTTAACGATTACAAGGTTTTGGTTGAAACAGTTCTTTCACACAATTTGTGGGTTGCGAATGAGTGGATTTATGTCTTTGTAAATTTTTGAAAAATCCCTTATCCATGTCCGCTTATTTTACTGGCCGAATGAACAAGGTATTGTTGGAAATACTAGTTACTGCAAGGGCAAAACAAACAAGTAGAGTGGATTAGATAAACCTCACTGCGTCGTGGTATGGAAGACATTGCTTTAGAAGCTTAGTCGCCCTCGACACGGTGCTTGTCAAACAAGAACGACGCTCCCCAAGGTATACACAACGCTCATCCAATTGAGCACCCAAAAGGAAGAGTAGGAACTCAAAAGTATTTGCTCAGATTAATAAGGAACCAAAGGAGAGAAAATATATGAAATAGAGATCGATTTTATTCCAGATCATAAAAAATGACCAAGGAATGGTCTTATTTATAGTGGAAAAGAAGAGCAAAAACTGGTAGATAATTAATAAAGAACACAAGTCTCAACACTGATTTTTGTGCAAAAAATAAGACGAGAAAATATTTCCGTTGTTCACAAAAACAAAATAGACCCCACCACACGGCGCGTGTCAACCGAGCCAGACGGCAGCAACGACACGCGCGGGGAGAGTTCATATTAGCCTCCATAATAACAAGTACTTAGAAAATGAGCACTTGATATATAAACACACAAAAAGTTCCATATTCTCCTAATGTGGGACAAACTTATTTACTCTAACATTTCCAACAGGTATTAGAAAGATACTTAGAGTAATGCACATTACTCTCGACATCCTTCACCCGTATACTTACCATATCTATAACGATTAAAATAAGCATTTTTGTAGTATGGTTAAGTTAAGAAATTCAGATATACTCCCTCCATTTCAAGTAATAGTTTACATTTGATTTATTTCTGTCTTCCAAAATAAAGCAAATGTAAACTAGGGAGACTAATATAGAATTGTACAGGTAAGATCAAGCTACTCATGCAACTATAATAACTGACTGTTAGTTACAATAGAACTAGGCTAGCCTGGGGTGGTTGGTCGTACACTTGTACTATGAGAGCTTAGCCTACCAATGCTAGTTGTTGCCGGGCCCAAGCTTGATCGAATCTCAAACCTGGCCTCCACATCACATGGACACATGACATTAACCTCACCAAACAAAGGAAACCATTGCACCTAGGCCCTAGCCATTAATGTGTATATATACACATGTTTGAGGTTGGCAATACCGCCTTCCTCGGAAGCATCTCTCGCGAATGAGTAAGATTAGAATGCGCGGGATTGAGAGAATGACCTATATAAGTTAATATGGTCAGTATATAACTTGACGAACTGTCATACATGAGAATTTTAGCATGTGAAAGGTTTAGATCTGACGGTCTATTTAAATTTAAAGAATTTGAAGGAAATAAAGTTTAATAACTTGTGAACTGTAAGTTTTTTAAGGACAAAATTGTGTAATTAGTTATAATGAAATAATTAAGTTCAGTAAATCCACAATTTAACCACATTTTCTATCAATAAATTACTCCAATCATTTCATAATATTACACAAAAACAAAGTTGCAAAATACTTTCGCTAAATCATAACATCTAAAGCTCAGATTCACCTTTAATTATACTCGTTCAGACTATAGGATATGCATGGTAGTACAAAATCTCATTTCTTATACTTAAGAAGACAACTTCTTTAATTCTGTATGGTTTATTGAATGATAGTTATAACAGTTACTCCATTACATACTCCGTAAGTTTTAAGATATGTTCTAAACAACAATATATGTATCTTAGATAAAAAAAAAAAAAAAAAAAATCGCAACATAATTGACATACTTAATTTCTATTTTTATATCTTATAACTGATAAATTCATTTTTTTTTCCTTCAAATGAGGCACAAGCCAGTGTATTATCATGATATTCAGGTTTAACTATTAGACTAAGACCTTTTCGCTCGAACGCGGCGTCACGAACCTAATCACACGTTCTACTTTGGTTGCACAATTAAATTGGACGGATTACGATATTAGAAAACTTGTTTAAAAATGTATAAAAGTAATGAGTTGAAAATAATAGAAGAGGTTAGTGTTTGAATATAGAAGAGGTCAACCAAGTGGAGGGGTCTACTTTCACGCACGCGCGGTAAAACAATTTATGTGTCCCACAATAGTGGCCATGCGGATTCATTTAACCCCATCTTGTCCAAATAATATCTTCAAATTAATAAAGTTTCTATGTATAAATTTTATCCTATATTTTTTGAGTTTCATTTTAAATATGTTTGCGAAAAATAGATTTGATATGAATTTTATTAAAAATTTACTGCTTTGTTATAACATCTTCTATATATAAAAGATGAGTATTTTAAATGCATGTGATTGGTCAATTGATTTTAGGATTAAAAATAAAAAGGCACTACCCCACTATTCCCACCACTCATGAAAGACATTTTATTTCAAGATTAAATATGAAATAAAGCTTAAAAAGAAAAATTTTATAAGAAAACATTAGCAATAAAGTTTTTAATTTTTTTATGAAATATTTTAAAAAATTTAACATATTAACTGTAAATAATCGAAAAATTATGAGTGTACACGAATTGAAAAATATTAAATCTTTTTAAAATAAATTCAATTAGATATATAACATAACAATAATCATTACATAATTATAAACGTAATTTAAAAATTATAAAGTAATGCTAGATTGACTGATTTTTAACTTTAAAAATTTTTAAATATAGGATTATCCGATAGTATAAATTTTACCAATATGAAAAAAGTTCAATATAATATTTTTAGGATTAATAAAAAGAAAAAAAATATTTCAACATAAGCAAAATCGATTTACATTTGTCTTTCTTTTAAATTTGTATTAGCGAACCCGTGCATTTTTTGCACGGGTTTAAAACTAGTAAACGAGTAAAGATAAAAGACAATGTAAAAAAACACACAAAGATATACGTGTTGATAACGTCTACGAACATACGAGAGAAGGGTTTTATACTTTTATTTATTAAATAGTTTATAGGTTTCAGAGTTAAGTTTCAGAATAGTAATTATATTATATATATATGCATAATTGATAGGGTGTAACTAAGAGATTTTTTTTTTGTTACGGGGAGGACTGCGGCCGTTACATTTGGTGCGCACTGGGTAAACCCGCGGATATATTTGATAGTCTGCAAACCACGTATATCAGATAAGTAGTTACTAAAAAGTGATAGCTCGAAGTCGGAAGACATAGGCTTCGGTCATAAATACTTCCACAAGATTGCTCTTAAGATAACCTAGGTCAGGTGAAAATTTCTTTCGAGTTTTAACCACTAAACTCCATAATAAACTCTAAGACCAATACAAAAAACCTAAAAAGAACCAAACATGATACTTTGGAAAACCCTAATTAGATACAATTAACCTCATGCTAGTCGTTCAGAATGGCATCTAACAAATTCAAAGTACAAATCCAAAACTACAATATTAGAGATGTCGTTAACCTAAACAGTAGTTGATATATATATATAGTCTATATCGTGTCCAATTGTCCATATACTCATGATATAAATCGCAACTCAAAAACGCGTATACTTACGATATTTTCCGGTTTTACCCGTCTCATTGGCATCCTAACTACAAATCACTATCGAAACCATTGACAAGTCACATTCCTTTAATGTTTGACGTATGTTTTGTGAGAGTCAGAGCCAAGATAGTGACTTTCAATTCTTAGCACTCATAATTACATAAACCTGCCGTCCTGCTCCTTAAGTCTTCTCACTTAAATGCTTCATCTGATTCTGTTTAATTTAACGAATTTTATGTACATTGATTGACACTTTTGTTTTTACTTCTGCTACTGAATCATTGATATACTATACCAACTTGCATTAGGTCTACGGTAAAAGTAAAAAAAATTAAAAAAATAAAGTGTTATATGACGGCTGAATGGAAAACTTGTTCTAAACCACTTGGGAAGGTAGATATTATTAGGAACAATTGGGCCAATTGATCGAATTGTCTCAATTTGAGAGATCAATCGAATAATATGGTTAGAATATTGTGCAAATCATATAAATAATAATTTAGGTGAATCGTGTCCGTTTTGTACGGTTGTGAATCTGGTTTAACTTAAGTCTTAACCCTTTTCATAATAGCTTTGTCTAGAATCGCCGAGCTAAATTAGTCGAGTTCAAAACCATCGATCGACGTCCTTATACGAAAATAAGGTTTATCTTGTGAATTTAGGAACAAATTTCACACATGGGTCTAAGTCGTATCCAGAAACAGGAAAGAGAATTAAGTTTTAGGATATAATATTGGTTTTATTTCACAACTAGTATAGATCTCGCGTATTCGCGGTATACATAGACATAACTTTTTTAAAGTATTACTAATACATTTTAGATCAATATCTTATTTTCATATTTTTTTCTCATTGAGTTGTATTTTGATTTTGAAAAAAAAGTTAATCTAAAAACTAATTAAGATAATTAAATAATTTCATGAAATATTTATTTTTATGAAAATATTTTAATTATCTCGAATCTAGTGATTTTAGTTTTATAAATTTTCTTAAATTCTTTTCATTAATTCTGTTTTCGTAACGAAATTAAGTAACAGTTTATGGTTATGTATAGTTATAGTTTTATTTATACTAATTTTATTTCATTTTAGTTAAGAGGTTAACTTTTACGGTTTAATGGTGAAAATATTATAGGTACATGAATAGATTGTTATTTTTTAAATGAAAGATTAGTTAGTTTATTAATTAAAGAAATTTATTTTATTTCCATATTTAAATTGGGGCATTTTGGAGGGTTAATCTTTGAGGATCTTTATTTTCTTAAGTAGATAAGAGATCACATTTGTGTTAAAAAAAAAAGGAAAAAAAAAAAATAGTTATTTATGGTATAGAATAATTAGGATGTAAATATTGTGAAATAATGTAGCTTACATATTGGGTATTCATATCTATAGCAAATGGCTTTATTTTAGTACATGGAATACTTGAGCGGGTTTTCGTTGATAGATTGTTCAAGTCACTTATAATTCTTCAATGTAGGACTATACATGTGACACATCTATTTGGATTAGTTTTATTTTCATAAGTATCCAATCAAGGCTAGTATTTGGAAATTCAACTAGTTGGTAAAAATGAAGGTATAAGTTTAGAAAACGTGATCAAATTTTATTTTATTTTTACAACCAAATGAATGATGGGATGCTTTAATGTATATGGGATGTGAAAATGAAAAAAAAAAAAAAAAAAAAAAAGTGTCTCAAAAAAAGTTGAGAATTTATTTTAGCATCCATCATATATATATATATTTAAATACCATAAATTTTCAGATTCTCTAATTCATATTTTTTATTCTTTTTAGCCATATCTTTATCTTTTTTTAAAGGGAATCTCAATATTTCATTCTCATTCAAAAATTAAAAAATGCGCTTATATACATATACAATTATATTCAGAGTTTTTCTAACATAATTGGTAAATATGAGTTTCAACCCTAATTTATCATGATATCTTCTCAACAATACTTTCCTAATTAAATTATTAACATGTGTCCTACGACACATGTTAGAAAATCCGTTATATTAATTAGAGATGATCGTTATTTTTAGTTATTTTTTTATGATTTTTTTTTTTTATTTTAATTCATTTTCAAAATAGAATTTCTCAACCTCTCTTAGCTTATACTCTACAAGCCTTGTTTCCATGATTGCACTCCTATAATGTGAGATCATTAACATTAGGACTTACCTCACCTCTACCTACAATCACACCCAAAATGAAAATTTGGACAAAAACTTTACACAAGGCAGATTCTCATTTCCTCATTTAGAATACTATGATTAAACCCAAGTCTATATTATTTCATCCTTATTTACATTTTTTTTTTCACATATATATCAACAACATTATTATGCTCCATTTTAATAACATATCGGAAAATAACGCCAATTATAACAACTAATGAAAATCTAACTAGCTTAAGCTAATTAATACACAGAATAAATATGTGTACCTAACTAAACTCGCATAGTGATCATTATCCTTGTTTTTCTCTTTACACCAGATTAACACATATGACATGATATACAATTCATGGACTATACAACCAGTTGTACTAGTTGTACGGTATAAAATATGAGCTTTGTAATAAAGTATCCGAGCTTTATGTTAAATAATATGAGCTTTATTAGAAAATATCTGATCTAATTCATTTACACATTAAAAATATGAACTTTGCAATAGCTCAGAAAAAATACATTTAAGCTCGGATTCTTATACCTTGGTTGTACAATGCTTATATACAACTGGAGGTATAATCCTATTTATGCATAATATATCGAAATATTTAATTGTCATACCCTTAATTTCAACTCATATTCAATTCAATTCAACTGATTTTTTTTTTCAACTCAGCTTCACTCAATTTTGTTTAGCGCAATTCAACTCAGCCATATTCAACTTGTCTATATAATTCAGCTCAATTCAGCTCAGTTCAGCTAATTTTCACCCAAAAAAACAAGCCGACATTAAGATAAATGATATTAATAGCCGGATTACGTTATAGAGATAGGCTTAATAATAAAAAGCAAAGACTAATCATCATCCAAACATTATTTTTCCACAATTAATTAAGTTCCTTAATTAATCACACAATCCTTTTTCTTACGCCTCATGATTAAACACGAGAGAAGGGGCCAAAAAATAAAGCAAACCCTCGAAATGTCAACCACATCCGGCTATGCTTTCTATAGTACATTAACCCCAAACAATTTAAAAATATTTATAAATTCTACATTATAAATATGTGGTCCGATGTAGCGAACCCTTTTCATCATTTCATTTTTACCATCAACCCTCCAAACCTAAGCTACCCCCTTAATTTACAAATTCCCCCAAATTAAAAAGGACAAATAACAATTTAATCAAATTAAATCATATCCCTTTTAACATACACAATCTTATTACCTTGCACAATATTATTATTATTATTGTTATTGTTATTATCGTTATTATTATTATTATTGTTGTTGTTATTATTATTATTCTGTCTCGATATCTAAGTTACATATATATTGATTGATATGGCTGAAGAATATTGTGGAGGAGCAAATTGGTGGGACTCTTCACCTAACAACAATAGGAGTACAAGGTTTGATGGCGGCCGGGGTGGTGGAGGAGGAGGAGGAGGAGGAGGTGGTGGCTCTACCACTTCATCCACCACCACCCTTGCTAATAGCACTGGTGGTGCACCGGGGTATGGGTGGTTGACGGATACTCCTTCAACCACCGACACTAAATTGGATGCGTCCTCACTACAGCTTATGGGATTAGGTCTCTCTAGTTCTCCAACTATGGAGTGGAATCATCAACATATACTGTAAGTTTTTTTTGTACATATGGTCTCATAATAATATTATTAAATGAGTTATATGTTAATATGAGACGGTTTTTCAAGAGACTGATTGAATATGTATTAGTAGGAATCCTGAAAAGACGGAGAATAATTTCCGGTCCATGTTGCAAGAAGGAATGGGTTTGAACACAAATTTTCAACAAGAGAGTGGAGGAGTTACTATGTATAGTACTCCAAACCTTCAATGGAGGCCAGAGAAGTTGTTTCCGAATGACCAAGAATCGACAGAATTCAAGCAAATAGGAGGACGAGGATTCTCATTAGATCAAAACCCGCAATTTTCTCCAACTTGTAGCTCAATGGAGAGCAGTGTTACATGTAATAATCAAGGAATTCAGCTCGATTCATCGCTATCATCTTCGGTTTATGGCAGTCCATCAAGTATTTTGCAAGGTCTTATCGGTCCGGACCAACATAATAATCAACAACAACAGCAACAACAACAGCTTAATTATGGTGCTTCTACTAACAATTCAAGCAATTTTCATCAACCTAATTACTTTGGAATGCCTCAGTTTCTTCGAGCCTCGTCTCCTAAACAACAACAACAACAGCAGCAGCAACAACAACAATTACAATTTATGAACAACGCGCCTTATTGGAATGCATCTCCTTCGGGAGCTACCATGAATGACGATGTTAGGCCTAACTTTTTCTCGTCGCTTCAAGCTCCGCCTCAGTTGTCCATGCCGAGTTTTGAAGAGAAGCCAAAGGTGAGTTATTCTTGTATGTCACCTTTATTCGTTTTTGATTAGAAGTATCTCCTACCGACAGTAGTAATAAGACAATTGAAAGCAAGCCTCTCCCAAGTCCCACCTTTGATTGTTTCACTAGTAAAGGTCGTTAACAGATGAACGCTCTTACCACTCATATAGGAAAAAAAAACAAGTAGAAACCGAAATTAGGGTTTTGGGATAAATTCCTTAATATTGTTGGAATTTTGAGTTGTAGACTACAATGGACATAAGGGAAACAAATTCAATGGTGAAGAAGAATACTACTCAAGAGCCGAACACGAAACGAGCAAGGAACGATACCGCTTCATCGACGTTGCCACCATTCAAGGTAGTTTGTGAATTACTCCATTAAGTCGAATTATTAATGAAGATGTTCTTGAATTATTTTTGGAATAAATAGTTGAAAAGTGTAATTTCTTAAACATTTTATTGACTAATTGTGGGAAAATCTCTTTACCAGGTGAGAAAAGAAAAGATGGGAGACAGAATCACTGCACTACAACAATTAGTTTCGCCTTTCGGAAAGGTAATTAGAAAGATGACAAATTTACAAGAAATAACACCAATTTTGTCTTCTATTTGGTTAATTAATCACATAATTAGGTTTAATATTCGGTTTTTCTAATGCCAGTCCTAAAGACACTCATTTTAAGAGTCTAATTAAAGAGAGAAGAATCACGTTAGAAAAACCGTAATTCACCCCAAACAATTATGTTATGATTGTTACAATGTGTTACCTCTTTTGTTTTGAAACCCTATCAGAACTCGACACCAATATAATACGATGATAAATCAAAGGATAGACAAAAATATAAAATACCCTTTTGTATGAAATTCAATTATTAATATATATGTGGTGCTAAATTGACACAATTCTTGTTCTAGCTTTAGCTTTCACTTTTAACAAAAGAGAGCTAAGGATAGTATGATTGATGATCAAATTGTCATTCTTTATTTTAATTTTTTTTATGAATAATTTTGGTCTCAAAAAAGCTTACCTACAAAAGCTTAACTTTAAGTATTTTTCAGACCACACTAATTAACATTGGTCCATATATGAATCATCATGGTATTTTATTTTTTTGTTCACTTTTCTTTCTTTTTATTAACTTTTTTAATTTATTTTTTCAGACTGATACTGCGTCAGTCCTCTCTGAAGCAATCGAGTACATTAAGTTCCTCCATGAACAAGTCAGTGTAAGTTGTCTTTAATTATTATTATTTCCGTTTCATTAATCACAAATTATAGAATAAGACCGTCTCTTCGTCTCACAATATAAATAACTGTCTAACCCTAAAAGACTATCTTACACAATAATTACCGTAACATAAAATAATGAAAAAGTTATTATAAAGTGTCGGTCATTTTTTAATAAATAACATTAGATTAATTTGATCATGGGATGTTACAGGTTTTAAGCAACCCATACTTGAAAAGTGGAGCACCCTACCAACAACAACAACAACAGCAGCAGCAGCAACAACAACAACAACAGCCGGTATATATTCTCTTTATTTTACTGCTACTACATACATCCGGTTGTATATAAGCGTTGTACAACCAAGGTATAAGAATCCGAGCTTATATGTATTTTTTCTGAGCTAATGCAAAGTTCATATTTTTAATGTGTAAATGATGAGATCAGATACTTTCTAATAAAGCTCATATTTTTTAACATAAAGCTCAGATATTTTATTTAAAAGTTCAGATTCTACACCGTACAAATGATACAACTGGTTGTATAGTCCATAAATTGCAGAAATTTACATATTATTATCTCCATAATTATATGTATGTGATCCTTGTTTAATTCGGTACTGAAACTCATTATCACTCGATGATACCAAAGATTACGAAGTATTTAAGAAAACCATGTTTTAGGTCATGGATTGAGTTTTCAATCTAAACCCTAAGAATCAACCTTAACTCCTTAAGCATGCAATTTTGTGTAAAACCGTTTTACAGAAGACTAATGTTTAACATTCAATGTTATATAGAGTAATGAAAAAGGGAAGAGTGATCCAGACGGTCCGAAGCAAGATCTAAGGAGCCGAGGTTTATGCTTGGTACCGGTTTCAAGCACCTTTCCGGTTACTCATGAGACCACGGTAGATTTTTGGACACCAACATTCGGAGGAACATTTAGGTAAAAGAATTATATGTAAAAATCAAGGTGAAGAACATATTCTTGATTCCATGATGGAGAAAAAAGAAAGAAAGTATATATCTCATTGTCAATGATATATAGAAAGAATCCTTCATTCCCTTTCAATTCAAGTCGAAAATTCGAGCTCTCGTCGATCGATAAGAAAGATCATGATTCATGGAGGAAAAGGAGCTAGATGACGTTAAGGGATTGTAGCCATATGGTCCTTTAATAGTGTACTAACAAGGACAAGGGGAAGAAGAAAGAAAAAAAAAATAAGGGAGAAAATTGGAATATGAAAAATGAAAAGAGATATTAAAAGGGAAAGGAATATGGCTTTTAATCCAAGGAAATTAAAGGGTGTGAATAATATGGACCAATTGGATAACAAAGAAAGTGTAAGAAAAAATGTGATGATGCAAAATTTTGGGGCTCTAAGGGGACCAAAGGAGCAAGTAGAAGAAATGATAAAATTCTCATTATTATTATTATAATAATAATTATTATTATTATTATTATCTTTTGTAATAATTGCATGTTTATTATGATTATTGATTGTTATAGATAGTTTTAAGGTTTATTGGTTTTTTACAAATAAGGAAAATTGTTAGTTTAGAGCAAAACATATGAGTTGGATGAATTGGATGAATTGGATGAAGATATTAGCACTCCTTAATAGATGATTGTGATTGCCAAATGGAGAAAGTGCTCTTGCTAAGATCTTCATCCAATTGATTGGTGTAATAGTTAGATTATTGATTTGTTTTATGTATTTATAATCAAAATAATGAAAAAGTTATTTGATTGCATTTTATGTTGTTGTATGTATGTCTTTGTAAGTTACGGATTATGTCTTTATATCTTGTTACGGAAACTCTTGAGTATCAGATTATGTATAAACGAACTATCTCAATTGAACGACCAAAATAATAATTAAGGCCTAGGTATGTGTTGAAAAACAGGTAATTCACATATTTAACTCATATATTCTGATCGAATTTCATATTTAAGAATATAATATAAGGTATCTAGAATATGAATTCGAAATCTCGGGATTATTGATATTCTTGTTCTGTATGAGAAAATAAGCTCAACTTAAAAATAGTTAAACTTATTGTTAAAATTGAATTACTCCTTCCGTTCCCAATTATTAAATGACAAATAAACCTAATTGAGTGTGTAAAATCAAATTGTCCATCAAATGTTTTCTCAAAATAGAAAGGTAAACAATTAATTGAGACACCGAAAAAATGAAATAAGCAAACAAATGACCGGGATAGAGGGGTAGTAACTTTATGTTATATCTTATCCAAGGCATATCACTTTATAAACAAATCACTTTTACTTATATCATTAATTTCAATAATTTTCATAAATGAAGTAGAATAATAATTCAAATCAAAAATTGGGTAATGAAAGACACAAGATGTGGGAAAATGTCATAGGGATCAATAAAAAAATTAAACTAATTAAAGAATTGTTTAAGGGAGAAGGAATATGACAATATGTAAGTGGAGGAAGTCAGAGAGGGGTCCATATTTCCATCTTTTTGGGATAAATATTTGTTTATTTTGTAGCTCAAAATTGGCTGAAATTTAGCCTCTTTTCTGCTTTGTGCATCCAATGGTCACAATTGAGGAGCGTCCATTTGAATGTTTAATAGGAGAACCTAAATTGATTTCACCTAGTATTTGTTTAGAAAGCTTCTTGCTTGTGACGGTTAGTCTTCCTCTTACAATGAGGCAAGTGAGAGGGTAAATTGAGGGAAATGGAGCACCCTATGATTGATGTCACTTACATATTGTGAGAGGGACAATATCCGTATTTAACTTGTGACTGATAGTGTCCGTTTTCAATGAAAATTTGTTATTTGTTTATTCTAACTAGTTTGAATTTCATCTGCAAAGGTTATACTTCTTAGTTCTTATTAGTGGTAGAGTGAAGGAGGATAGCAGCGGCGGTCACTCCCGCTGGCGTTTGAAAATTTCAAAATTTTTAGTTTAACTTTCGAGTTTTTTCGAGGTCCCCTTATAATATTATCTTTTCGTTTCCACTGACTTAAAATCCTAGCTCCGTCACTACTTCTTATGTTCCTAAGTATATAACGTACTCCTTACGTTCTGGTTATTTGTTCACTTTTAATTTTGACACAACGACTAAGAAAAGGGAAGGTGACCATTATTTTTGTGAATGATGATATTATTAAGTGATAAATGAATAATAGGTTATATGAATATATGTAGATTCATGGGCGGATCTAGCCATGTATTACTAGCCCTAGATCAATTATCAAATACAATTTAGTGCACTAAGTATACATAAATACAATGTAGCTCAGGTGGTGATTATGTAGCTTACTTATCCACAAGACAGGGGTTCAACGCCCACTCAAACAAATTTTAGTCAATTTTTTGTTTTATTTTCACATACCATCATTTAACGCAATTATTTCTTCACAAAACTCGACATTTTATGGATTTTCGTACTAATCAAACAAGATTATCTAAAATAGTTATTTACTATCCGTCTTATAAAAATTATGACACGTACAGTTAGTAACGGATCCATAAAATTTTATTTATGAGGTTCCAATCAAAATATTAATACGGTTTTTGTGAAAAAAAATATAATTTTATTTTATTTAGACTACAAATTGGACAGAATACACAAAAAAAATCACTTTCTAAGTATATCGGAATGTGAAAACTCATACATGGGTCTGCCAACAGTTTGAATTTTTCTTTAACAAATACGTTTCAATTTTCTATGAATCTAGCCCTAGATGGATTTGGTTCCTGGTTCCGCCCCTGTTAAGTAGATTATCAAAATATCCTTCAAAAACATACCATGAAAAAGTAACCAAATGAATAACATAAATAAATAAAATAGGTCAACAAATGACGGATACAGACTTACAGAGGGAGTGTGTTCTAAGATCCTAAGATGGCTATGCATGAGAACATGAGATACCAAAGATTGCGAATTTAATAGAAGTCTATGTTTGATAAGATCTAGGGAACATGTCTACGTACCAAAAGAATGTATGCATGTACTCCCTCCGTTTCGGTGTTATATTTAAATTTATTTTATTTCTCCCACATAAAATAAATAAAGTGTAAACATATCACTGAAATAGAGGGAGTATTATATTGCCAATTCAACTTCAGAATTCCGGTTACGTTTTCTTACTAATATTACAAGAGCACATAATTTAGGAGTCGATTTCTTAGGGTTTGGCATAAGTGCATAACTTATATTTTGAATCGACAACGAAAAGACCAATATAGTGAGTAAATACGATCTTAGTCTGATAATATTATACGGAGTACGTCTACCTAATACCTTTATCGAGCTTTATAGTGTACTAACACTACAAGAGAATGATGATTTAGCTACTAGTTTAGCAACTGATCAAAACTCAGTTGCTAAATATATAATTTAGCGACTGATTCTGAGACGAAAAATATATTTAGTCTCTACTTAAGAGACCAAACAAAAATGGTAGCTAATTATGTCTCTATTATAGAGACTAAATAAGTAGGTAGCGAATTTAATATCTAATTTAAGTTTTTAAATACGGAAATTTGCCAGTAGCTAAATTCGTAGTTATTATAGAGACAAAACAAAGTGAGTAGCAAATTTAGTATCTAATTTAAGTTTTCAGCTACGGAAATACGTTGGTAGCTAAAGTTATAGAGACAAAACAAAGTCAGTAACAAATTTAGTATCTAATTTAAGTTTTCAGCTACGGGTAGCTAAACTTAATTTTCATTATCATGTATTTTTTATATTTCATATAAAATGTATGCCAATGTAAATTATACTTTTGAATTATTATTCTGATCTACTTATATTATTATAACTATTATTAAAAACGTACCTTATAACTCACATACGTAACAATGACTTTAACTAGATATTCATTACCTAAATAGACAATAATCATCTTATGCCTCAATTGTTAGAATGTCAGTTATTGAGCTAAGAGGGTGTCATGGCATATAGGGTCCGCACTTATTATGTCCTAGCCAATTTAGATAGGGTGCCATGGCATATAGGGTCCGCACTTATTATGTCCTAGCCAATTTAGATACTAACATATTGGTCGCTAATTTAGAAACAGTTAAATTGGTCTCTAAGTCAGTCACTAGTTTAGCTACTATACAATTTGTTATCTCTAATGTAGTTACTTCAACTTCCGTCTCTATATGTAATTAGGTACCGAAATCATCGCTACTCAGTAACTAGTATATACAAAGTCAAATACACATATAATTAAATTTTATTTTACTAGTTTACCCGTACGTGATGACATCCTATGTCATCATGTACAGAAAAAAAAATGTGGTACATTCTAATTATTAATTTTGTTTATTACTAGAACAAAATTTTATCCTCTCCCTTTAATTTTCATTCGGACAGCTGGTCATTTGCTAGCAAAAATACTTAGAATAAATTCTCATAAAATAAGAAAATTATATGATTAGTGGGTCCATAGAACATTAGAATAAATGAATAGTTTACATATATACTTAAGTAAATAAAGCTTGTAAGTGAAGAATCCTTTGGATAAATGACTAATAATAATAATGATTAAAGGTTTTACATTATAAATTTGTTTAATAAACAAGCAAAAATGATAAAAATAATCCTACATACATCATTGTGTATCTAATCTAATTATGTTATAAAGGGACCCTAATAATCTACTTGATTGGAGTATTTATGAATCTCACTTTACCCTTTGTTCATACTTCCTTTTCCCTTTTTCAGTCTTTTTTTTTCTTCAACTCCAATGATGAAGATGTACAAAATATATAATAGTATACCCGTTATATCACAAATTCTGGTTTAAGACGGGTTTATCTGTTTTAAATTTAAAACGAGTTAAAAAGAATAAATGAGGCAGAATGTTTAATGCAATTCATGGACTATACAACCAGTTGTGCTAGTTGTACGGTATAGAATCTGAGCTTTGTAATAAAGTATCCGAGCTTTATTAGAAAATATCTAATCTAATTTATTTACCCATTAAAAATATAAACTTTGCATTAGCTCAGAAAAAAAAAACATTTAAGCTCGGATTCTTATACCTTTGTTGAACAATGCTTATATACAATTGGAGGTATAATCATATTTGTGATATTAATGTTGAGAACGTATATATCAGTTTTAAAAAAAACTAACTATCGTTATAAAGGATAGGGTGTACTAATTACAAAGACATGATATATGGTAGAAAATATCATTCTTCATCTCTTTCATATGATTAATGTGTTTAAACTTTTGCATTTGTTACTAATTTACTATTTTTAAATTGTGAAAATAAATTTAATCACAAATGTAAATGTATAAATAAAAGTATCGTAATATAATAAAATATAATAAATCTATTTAAAGACTAAAGTTTTTGAAGTGAAGCATTCAAATACGAGAAAAAAGGAACATACAGCGGATGTACTACTTCATACTTTATTCGTTTTTGAGCATATATGTATTTTTTTCCGAGCTTATTACCTCAAACTTTATTTGTTTTGAACATATGTGTATTTTTTCTGAGTTTATGAAAGTTTAAATATTAAATTTTAATTATTTTTTTTGGTCAAAACTCAAATTTAACTAAGTTTATATGTAATGTTTTTGAGCTAATTGTTTAAGTAAATGAATTCAAGAACTTTATAGTAATACTCAAAAATTTTAAAACAAAACCCATAAACTTTATTACAATGCTCAAAAACTACAAAATTGGTGGTCGTATATCGGATGTATAATCCACCTGACCAACCACCATCTCCCTCAATTCCTCGACCAATGAAAAACACCATATATATATTTGTCAAACAATAAAGATTCCAAAGTGTACAAAGCTTACATGTAATAATCAAGTGCACATTTTGTTTTTTTTTTTTGTTTTTTTTTTTCAATTTGGTAAAGTTAACCACATAAGCGATTTTTTTGTAGACGAGATTTGGATCAGGTCAAGAGTCTCATCTCTTTTGACTTTGCCAACTAAATCAGTTGACATCTGCATCAAGCATGTAACACCCCAAGAGATTGAGCAGAAAATTGTCCCACATCGGAAAAATAAAGAGCTTATGAGATGTTATAAAGGATTTCACTCACCACTTAGTAACAAGGCCTTATACTTTTGGGCTTTTGTGATGACAAATAATGGGCCCAAAAATACACATCTCATCTTAATGAGATTGTGTTACGACGGTGGCAGGTCGGGTGCTTATAAAGCATGCATTTGTGACATGAATATAGTTTGGGCAAATTAAAACCTGTTTTTTCAGCTCATTTCAGCTAAACAACTTTCAATTCAGTTCAGATCGATTCAGCTCACATCAACTCCATTCAGCCCTAAAAAAAGAGGGCCTAAATATTAAGTAGTTCATATACAAATCAATATTCATGGCCTAAGTTTCAAACCTGAAAACAATTTAGATATTCGGGAAGTGGATTCAAACCCTATCGGCATCAAAAGATACAAAATCACCCTAAAACTTCCTTTGTAAAATTGTAAAAAGTGAGACTTTACTTACTTAGACTTTTGTAATAGTTAACTTTTTTTTTTTTTACTAATAGAAGTGAAAATGAGAATCATAAAATGTATAGCAAAGGAAAGCATCTTGAGAGATTGTCAATGCTAGCTAATAAAGGTTTCAATGCGACATATCACAACATAAATAGATGCATCACCTTTGTTCGTTTAAAGTATTTTGGATTTTTTATGTCTTTTTCAAAAAGATCATCCTAACGACAATAAATTAGACCTATAGATTTTTTATGTTAGTTTGTTTTTTGGGTCTAATATACTCTTATTTTTTGTACATGGGGTCTAATCATACATATATCATGATGTTCTACCTCAAGTTCAAGAAAATATCTTCCATCGTATTGTGATTAATTGTCGTATGCATAAAAGAAGTTATAAGGGCGATTCTTATGCTGATATAGGGCCGGCTTTTAAGGAGTGCGGCCCGTGCGGGCGCACAGGGCCCCCAAAATCTGTTTCACTTTTAAAATATGTACATATTAACATAATTATAAACAACATGAGTCAATAGTAGAGATGGTAGAGGCATTGGCGTTTTAATGTTGCAACCCGTGTTCGAAGCTCCCCATGAGCATTTTGTTTCGGAGCACTCTCAGTCATTAATGTTTTCCAACGTTTTTGTTTCAATTGACCTATTATACTCTCAATTTTCCTTTTAATTTAACTTTCATTTATATTTTCAATTTTAATATTTTCTTTATTCCTATTAAACAATTATTTTTTTTCTCCAAGAAAAAAAAAAGCAAACAACTATTTACATATACGCTAATTTATGTTGGGAGAAGATATTGAAGTTGATAAATTTAGTAATATCTTTACAAATGCCTTAAAGTTAAAGTTAAAGTTAGTTGTATGTTAATAAATACCATTGATTATGAAAAATAAATCTTATATTAATTTGATAAGAAGTAGTTAAAAAATAAGATATTTATTTTGTTTATAATAAAGTGGAAGGTTCAGATAAGAAAATATTCAACTTCAAACAAAATAATTCACAATTTTGTAAAGGTAATGTTACAATATATTTTTCGTTCTCGAAATACAAATATCGGAATTCAAAACAAAGGTTCCAAACGATTTGTACAATACTTACTTAGGGCATCGTTATCATATCTCGCACAGGGCCCCTGAAATCTCGGGGACGGCCCTGTGCTGACATGATTTGAAATTAGGGCATAAGCATAATCTTTCATGACTTTATCAACTTATCTACTCGTAGTTGATTGGTAAACTAGTAAACTCTACATCACCGTAATTGTTCAATATGGTTTACATATTTCAAATATCGTAGCTACTATGGTCATGACTCATAAGTCACAGGCTCACAGCTGATTTTATTCATGACTTGGATTCGATACCTAAAATTTCTTCAGTATTAAAATCGTTTATGTACCTTTCTTCTCGTATCAACGCGTTAACACATACTAATCAATTCCGAATAAGTTCATTTCACTTTAGTTAATCTTTTTATTCATCTCATTTATATAATTGTATTCCAATCAATCTTCTGCAATTAGATTTAGCCCTGCAAAAGCGTGTTGTTGGGCCTATTTATGGGCCTTGACCAGAATAACTCTTGTCCAGACCCAGCCCATATTGGCTAGAAAATGGGTTGGTAAATATCATATTTCAATTATAAAAAAAAAGGCCCAATACTATGACCCAGACCCAAGACGAAATTTTGGGCCGTTTTCCATATGTATTGGCCCAGTTTTATTTGTGGACCAAATCAGGTCTCAATTTTTGGGCTGGGGATGTATAAGCTCGTGCCGTCCGGACAACCGCACAAATTGTTACAAGACGGTCTTATAAGAGAAGAACTATCAAATAACCGTAAGCTTTTAAAAATAAAACTGGAAATTGTTTGGCTTTTAGTTTTACATTGACAAAAAATTAAGATTATATAAATTTATTTATTTCGTCTCCCTCCTTAAATTCCGATTATTTCGTAAAATTAATTTACTATTAATTAACCTCTTGTAACTTTTTATTTAGTTGGGTCACAGAGTAATATACTCGTTTTCATATTAATAAGTCTGTCTTACGTGTTATTTATATAAGGCGGTTTTACATAAAAATAACTTTATCGACTTGGATTAAAGGTAGTCTTTAATCATTTGGTCTCAAATCATTAAGAACAGCAAATGCCTGACAACAATTCGACAGATCTCTTTTGTTCACAACTTTTATATATCATGCGTAATTTTGTTACAAAAAATATTATCTACTGTCGGCATGAATAAAAGAACAATAATAATCATGAGAATTTAGGTGCATGGTTTTATTTTTAAGGCCTACATTATCTTAAAACTTCAGAATTAGTGGAAAAATGATTTTTTTTTGTGCATAATCGCGGCGAAAATAAATAAAAATAAATTACCAATGGAACATCCTTTTTATTACCGAAAACAAATATAAGAACGAAAAACAAGGTATATAAAAGATTATTTATGAGTATTTCAAAGCAAATCAAAGGACAATAACAAACATGTGAAAAAAGAAAAGACAAATAATAATGGTGTAATAAGAATGCTTGCATTTATCTTATGTGTAACTAATGTGTATGCTCCCAAATAATTTAGGCAACTCCTTTAAGCTTCTTTGTGATTGTGGCAATGTACTTGCCCTGGTGGAAAGCCTGCTGCAACTCCAGCTCGGTCGGCTGTCTTGAACCATCTCCTGCGTAAGTTCCGGCTCCATATGGGCTTCCACCTTTGACATTCTCCATCTCGAACATTCCAGCTCCAAATGTGTACCCGATTGGAACGAAGATCATACCATGGTGAGTCAGTTGGGTGACGGCAGTCAAACTGTAAGGAGTAATTCAGAATGAGAATCGAAAAGTAGAGAAAAAAAAGTACAGTGTGCATGTATCTTTGAGTACTTACGCAGTGGTCTCCTGTCCGCCACCTTGAGATCCGGTGCTAAAGAAAAGACCAGCGGGCTTTCCTGCAAGCTGCTGAGTTCTCCACAGACCACCAGTGGCATCAAGAAAAGCCTTGAATTGAGCAGCCATCATTCCGAATCTTGTGGGAAAGCCGAAGATAAATCCATCAGCGTCGACAAGCTCATTTGGAGTTATGACTGGGACATTTCCCTTTGGTGGTGCACTCATCTTACCGAGCACCTCATCTGACAAAATCTCAGGTACCTGGTTCATAGTCTCAGCATGTCAAACTCATATACATCCATATCACATTTTCTGAGAGACTCGAGTCTTCTACGTCGGTTTGACAAATCAGATCTTGTAAAAAGGACCCATAAGGAAAACTAATATGGTAAAAATACTGTGTAGCTTTATGATTACGTTAAGCTAAGGTTGCCTTACGGAAGTATTTGTGTTGTGAGAATAGTTTTTAAATTAGCTTAGCCAGTCACAGACCACAGTGTCTTTTCTGGGATAAGCAGTTGGACGTAAATAACAAAAGTAACCAAAAGCTACATCGTATTTTTTAGTCAAAGTACGAGGAAAAGCTAATGTTTACCTGCCAGAGTTTAGCCTCGACGCCCTCCACAGATGCAGCTCCTTTCTGAATCTCTTCTGCTAGTTGCTGAACATGTCCGTACATGGAATAGTACCTGAAACAAGAATTAACTTACGTCATAACCACCTCAAAATGCCATCAACGTCGTATAACATAAGATGTCACAACCCAAGATATATCCAACAGTCTTCCTTGAGTAGTATTCACCGACTTTAACAGGTTTGCGATGGAAAATGATTCTACATATCCAAGACTGCAGCACTTTACGAGAGAACCGGGACAAAAATTTGACATTCTTCGACTCTTATGAGAAACTACAGAAGAGAATATATCAACTCCAACGAACATACGAACAATCAAAATTTTATACAGTCAGGCCAGGAATTTACAGACACCAGACGCATTTCCATTTTGTTGACTGTCATCAGTTTCCATTACCACTGAATCCTACACGAGTACACGGTCAAGAATAAACCTAAAAGCATGGTACATTGATACTAAACGTCTAAACCTATGTCGCAAAACCGCATCACAACCAACTTATAAAGGACGAAGATTACAAAGACCACAATTTGACAGTGTATAGACCAATTTCAAACTCTCAAATCAGATTCTACCCTCGTCCACTTCCACAAGCAGGTAATCATTACAGAGATCGTTTGTAAGTACTAAGCATAACGGAATCCTAAACCCTCAAACCTTAACTAGTAGTCTAGTACCCATGAATTGACCCCTTAATCATCAACCGCCCTCCCCTTCTCCCCAAATTAAGATTAGGCGCATTTTAGAAACTTATCAAATACTCCCTCCAACTCAGTCATTTGTTTACATTTGATTAAAATACGTCTCACAAACATTACCCAAGGGAAACAAATGAATGGAACGGACGGAGTACTATATTCAAGCCATTGTCATCAACCACTCACAACACAAACATTTTTGGTACAATTAATTATATTCCTAATATCAATAATTTAGATTAGGTCATTGTCATCAACCAACCACTCAATAAAGTTTTCAGTTCAATAATTGATTAAATATTTTAAATAATGCATTTACTATTATATAAACTGATAATGTCCATAAATTCATAATTTAATCAGATCAAAAGTAACCACCTAACATATGTAATTGATGATGAGTAATATCTAAATAAAACCCGTTGACCACATCACTGATCAATTTTGACCATACAAATTCATCATAATTAATAGCTTAATTCAGAAACTAATCACTACCCAGATAATTAATCACTCCAAATTTCAGTATTATGTACAAAAGATACAAACTTTCAGCAAAATCAGCACTACCCAGATCACCAATTATCTGTGACGGGTATTTTAATCAAAGGTAAACAAATGAACAATTATGATCAACCATAATAGTAAATATTCATAATGAAGCAAGATGAACAATTGAAGCAAATCAAATTACATGAAACTAAGCATTTCAAATATGCTATAAAATAATTATACTTCCCTATCTCGTTAATTTGTTCAACTTTTTTTTTTCTTTGTGTCGGGTATTTTAATCAAAGCTAAACAAATAACCGGACGGGCTAAGCATAAGCAAATCAAATTACATGAAATAAGCATTTCAAACAAGCAATGAAAAAACCATTATATTTCGCTGTCACGTTCATTTGTTTACCTTTCTATTGCAAACTATAAGTAAAACATTATGTAAAATCAAACAAAAAAAGGGTAAAGAAGCATACACAATGTAGACTTTGGTGGCCATTGGAAGAAAATTAATGAAAATTTGAAGCTAATTTTTAGAATTTGTTGTCTAATTATTGATCAATTGTGTGTTGTGAAGAAATGAAAAGAAAAGGGAAGGTATATATAGTAGTAGGTATAATTTAATTAGTTGAAAATTAGGAGATTAATGACGTCATTTGTAGGGTAATTAGTCTGTCTTTAATGACTAAATTAAGAGAACGGTGTCGTTTGATGAATTGAATTTTGTTGGGAAAAAGAATGATGCCATCATCATATTGTCACGCTTATCTTTACAAATCATGATTTAATTCACCGTCACTTCCTTTCCAAGTTAGTAAAAATAGAGGATATAATTTGTGTTTTTTTTTAAACCATCTGGTTTATAACGGATTTGAGCCGGATAGGATTATTTTAATACTGTTATGTTCCCAGAACTCGAGCACGAAACTTCTAATTAAGCTAGAATGGGTAGAGGATATGTGTAATACTGATCAATTATTTTTCATGCAAAATATATGTTTCCAATTTTAGATTATTATTTACCATATAATGTTTATAAGGGTTATTTTTTACGTAAAAAGAGATACGACTAGATTTAGTGTTTTACCAATTCAATGCAATTGTTACCGATTATTACCGGCACTCCATGTAGTCAGGTGATTAAAATTTTACCCACTATATTCTTCTCTTCTTATTTTGGTAAGTTGATCAGCGGTAATTTGATGTTACTTTATAAAAACTAAACAATGTTATATAAAAAGTTAAGTTAAAATAATAGAAAATCAATTCAAAAAAGGGTTTTTATTTGGCAATAATCGACCCTTCATGGACAACGTAAAATCATCTACCGAAGAGTAAAAATGTCCGAGTGCATTTCTCAATTGGCTTGATAAATTTATGACGGGATTAACTATTAGAAATCGATCTTTGTTCACACATAAAATTGATTATTGAATGTATTATAAAGGGTTAGTTTGACAAATTTTTCATTATTTAAGATTTTTATAAAATATAACGTGCATGGTCAAATTACATTAATGAATGTTTTCTATCATTTTGTTCCATAAAAATGTCAAATCAATGTCTTTTGGCCGTCAAGGTCGATTCATAAGACCTAGAGCTTACGGGATTTAACTTTGACTTTGTTTACCATACCTTTTGCTATGCATGGCATTATGTCACATTGTCATCACACATACACTCTTAGCAAACAGTCTGTCTCATTGTAGACTGTCGATACTCGTCTAAAGTTGAAAACGGTTAGTAATCCTCTCATAAAATGCAAATGGACATCTACTTGCACTATTTACTTACATTTTGTGAGAGTAATACTATCCGCCTTCAGCTTTTTATCATAAACTTAACATATGAATCTATTGAAATCCGAAATCACGTGAAATTGGAGGAGAGGGAGTAATTAAATGGGATAAATAATTGTGGGTCCCATTTGTCCTAAAATCAAGGAGCTAATGAGAAGCATGGTTACACAAGTCAATCGTTATGCGACACGTGTCAAACCATGGTTACTTAGGGTTAATTAATTTAGGGTTAATTTAGTAATTTTGCACATGTAGTTAATTCATTAACTAGAGTTAGTTTATATTATTTATGGTTAATTTATATATTTTGTATATTTTGTATATTGTATGAAATGCAAATTTCGTAATTATCGTAAATAGTTCACATTAAAATCGACTTAGATTTATTACGATTTA
>VHZZ01000005.1:363459-379423 GCA_009801015.1 Silene noctiflora
AAAAAAAAAAAAAAAAAATCGGAATTTTTACTTACACAAACTTAACACTTACTTCCTCATATCTTTTATTTTCTTCTCTATTTCCTAAAACGGATTATTAGTTTTTCTTCTCTATCTCCTTTGCTGGATGATGATTTGTGTGGTCCAAATTTATTGTCGGGCGGCCGGAATAAAAAAAATAAAAAATAAAATGGAAAGTTTAGTAAAAAAAAATGCATGGATAAGAAGAGTCGAGGAAAATGAAAGCAATAGTGGGCCCAATGACAACCAGGATTTTTTTTGGGGTTGACCGTGAGTATCCCCTATCGACAGCTGGGACCATCTCATTCGGGGTACTGAAGGCAATTTAATGGTTTGACCCCTCCCAAGTTTGGTCTTTTCATTCGCAAGAGTCAGGAATCGAACCCCTGACCACTTGTTTAAGAGATGAGAGTCCTTACCACTGACACCAGCCAATTTGGTACCAAGCAAGGATCTTTAACGAGCCCATACTCAAGCCACATGGGTCTCGTTAATCTATGGCCACATACAAAATATCCCAGGGACCCACCACTGATTTTACGTCATTGCTCACACCTCCATAAATATCTTCTTAGGAATTACGGCTAGGGGCAAAGTTGATAACCTTCTCTCGTTAAAGATAGACATTATCGGTTATAAGGCGAAAACGGATAATCCTTCTCTCCCAATATCACAAATGGTAGGACAAGTAAGATGCTCCATTTAATTTCACTTGATTTGCCACTTGTATATTGTGAGATGACGCTATCTATTTTCAGCTTGTGACGAATAATATACGTCTTTAACGGGAATTTGTCAGAGTGGGTACAAGAAGAAGTGGTTATAATTTATAAATCAATAAATCATTTGTACGACAAAATAAGTGGACACAATACATAGATGCTTAATTATAATTTAATCAAGTTTTTAAGGATCATTATCGTGGAAATAGCTTGATCATTCGTTTGTGGTTATTTTAATGTGTTTGGAGGTACAAATGTTGGTTATTATATATTTAGATGTGTACAAAATTATCTGGATACATTGCAGGTTCAGCCTTTAAAGTTCAGTTAACTTAGTTAGTAAAGTTTTAAAATTGTGGTATTTATGACCCTGTTCGAATTTCGTCAGCAACATATTTATCCATGTGACAACTTTTACGCCAAAAAATAAAAAGTAAATTGTGATAAAACTTGTTGGTAAATGGTAATGAATGATCAAATTGTTAATTCACTAATATTCTAATTAATATGATTACTCTTAACGATAAAATAATCGTTAATTTTATTGTTAATTTTACTAGTATAGTTCTCGTGCAAATGCACGGTATTTTAGATACAAATATTTGAGAATTTTACAATTAATCAAACTAATGCAATTTACCTCCATTTTGAAAAGGGTAGAAAATTTGCATATATAATTTCAAGGAGATATTTTATTAACCTTATTTATGTAAAAGTTATAACAATGATTGATGTTATAAAATTAATTAGGACATAAATACGGAGTATTGTTTAATTGTAAATATAGATAGTCAACATTAACTAATTAAGAAATAAATATTGTCTAGCAGAATATCACTTGGCCGGAAAATTTGAGCGGAAGAATTTAGAGATGTATTAATCTTTTAGTATATAGGAGATTATGAACGTAGGTACAAAATAAATTGCATGGTTAATATCACTATTAAAAAGGTTAATAAAAACACATAAAGGTTCATAGATAAAGTTGTTGTATTAAAAATATTTATCATTATTTAAAAGAGACTTTATAAAAGAAATAATTAAAAACTATTAATCGAAGTGGCGAGAGTACAATACTCCCTCCGTCCCGGTAAATTGTTGTCCTTTGGTTTTCGCACAAATATCATGGTAAGAGGAGAAGGTCAATTACTAGATGACAAGTGAATCAAATTGGTTTTGAATGATTAAATTGCTCAACGATTGACTGTTAAGACACCCAAATATAAAATAAGATAACAAATAACCAAGACAGCGAGAGTTAATAATCATCTAAATCAGAAACAAGCTCAAACAAGTATAACTCTCCATTCACACCATTCCATTAGCAACAACTCTAAATAAATTAACACCCATACTTACCAAATACAAATTTTCATCGAAGACGGTCACTATCCGTCACAAACTGAAGATGGATAATGTCCCTCTCACAATACGCTAGTGGCACTATCTATGAGATGCTTCATTTCTCCCCCACTTTCCCTCCTATTTGTCTTATTGTAAAGGGACACTATCCGTTTTCAGTTTGTGACGGCAATCCGCAAAAGGAAAACGCTTTAACCTACCAAAAGCTAGCAAAAAACAACTTGAGGTGAGGATTAACTCTTTTCTTTTGTCTTTATTTTTTTTTTCTTCCTTTTATTTTCTATGGCTCTCCAAAGTCTCCAAACATATATATCAATACACACCACCACCACCTAATAACAATACCCTCCACAAAACTCATTCCTACACATCAACCACATAACATTTTCCCTTCTCTTTCAAAATAAAAACGTAAGGACAGACGTTAGAAAAACCGATCTGAAATAATGAAGAGTATTAAGGTAGGGTGTGCCTTATGTGAGGCACCAGCCAACATGTATTGCGAATCAGACCGAGCTAGTCTATGTTGGCGGTGCGACAACAAGGTCCATGGAGCTAATTTCCTGGTGGCTAAGCACACTCGAACCGCGCTTTGCCACCATTGTCAAGCCGAGACACCGTGGACCGCTTCCGGTCCACGGCTTCCTCCTTCTATGTCCTTATGTTTATCTTGTGCCACTTCTTTAAACAATCAGAACCGGAACCCGAACCAGAACCAGAATACGAGACAAGTTTCGGTACAAAGCCGGGTAAATGATGACGAAAGCGACAATGATGACGTGGAGAGTAGTTTATACGAGGATGATGAGGAAGAAGGGTGTTATTCAAGTGATGACGTGGATGAAACGGAGAATCAAGTGGTCCCATTGACGTTAGATAACGGCGTTACGCCGTTAAGTATAGAAATGAGTGGTTGTAGTAGTTATGAAACAGGAGAAGAGGATGTTAATAGCGATCTTTTAACGGCGTTACCGCCCGTTTTGTTAAAACGTAAGAGGGAAGTTTTTGTTTCGGATTAAACGGTTATTCTCGTGTAAGGCCGTCTTATTTGTATTCTAATGTTTTTAGATGTAAACATGTGATTTTAGTTCTTATTACACCAACATGATCCAATTTTTAGGCCGTATTAGATTCGTTTTGTTTTTATTTATTGAATAATAATGTTGGTTTAATGATCATGTTAATCGAATATATACTTAATCGAAACAGAGTATTTTGTAATTTGTACATACCTTTCTTTTCAGATTAATTTTCTTAATTAACTCTAAATTATGACGAACTAATAACGACCGACTATAAAACTAAAGATGTCTCAGCCTAGTGATTACAATTAAGATATTATGGATGATAGATTTCAGGTTAATTATAAATTTATATTGTTCTTGCGACTCATTTAACAACGAAAAAATAAGTCTAATTGTGGACTTGTGGTAACCATTAAATTGAATATTTCTTCATATTTTAATTTTGTGGTGAGGAAGTCAAAATATTGATTTCAGGTAGATCTAGCACTATTAACAAATTAAATCTTCAGAAGGTCTTGCTTAAGACGGTCACTATCCGTCTTAAGCTTAAGACGGATAA
Source organism: Silene noctiflora (assembly GCA_009801015.1). Lineage (NCBI taxonomy): Eukaryota > Viridiplantae > Streptophyta > Magnoliopsida > Caryophyllales > Caryophyllaceae > Silene > Silene noctiflora. Next base: position 367,149 of record VHZZ01000005.1, read on the forward strand.
TGACCCTCTCAAACAATTGTAAGCGGGTATATCCATTTTCCACCCACTTGCCCCCCACTTGCATTTGTGTGAGAGACCACTATCCGTTTTAAGTTAAATAAAAATTTATGTTAAATCTTATAATAAGATGTGTATAGGACAATCTTAATCATGTTTTAGTTAAAATGTCAACAATCAAAATTAATCAAAAGTTGGGATTGAGACATGAATGGTGTAGAATTGTGCATAGAGCACTTAAGTATACCAACTTATATATCATTAGGTATTGTTTATCCCATAATATTCGTCTTAAGAAAAAAACGAGTCCAATACCACCTCATTTGTATGAATGAGAAAAATCTTTTACTATACTTAATGCATTTTACTTTTGTCTTATACGTAATATTTGACTCGTCTTAAACTTAAGGCGGATATAACCCGTATTAAATGAGAATTTGTACTTATATATCACAAAGTTAAGATTGTCATCATCAAAATTAAGTCAATTAGGTAGAATGCTTTATTTGTGATTTATATATGTCAATGTTCATATTACTTGTGGTTGAATATTGAAGCACCAACTAGAAGCTAGGCCATCAATTTTGTAATTTATGTATGGACATTAATTAATTAATACGCGTATTTTAGTTCTCCTAACGATTTTACCAGTTAATTTAGCTTTATTATTACATTAAAGTAAAGTTATGTTAACCTTTTGTAAATAAAGTTCAACTACAAATTCATTCATCAGCTCTAAGATACGTATTTATCACGTCAGAGTATTATTTTAATAACGTAGCCTTTTTAAAGATGGTCATGAGTGACAATTTATTTCCTAGTATCAAAACCTCACAAAACTAACTCGATCCGATGAGGTTAACCACTTGACCTCATACCAGAAATTTTGACCCAAACAGAGCCGAACTAACCCGATCTGAAGTAACCAAAATGACCCAATAGACTCGAAATGACCCAAAATCTCTTATTTAGAGCAAAATCTTAACTTGTAATGATCCGAAAGACCCCAGAATGATCCGACCAAAAACGATTCGGCCGATAATTAATTACACAAAAATGATCCGACCTAAGGTGACATAGTCCAAACCCGACCCGAATGACCAATTTCCAGGTCTTTACAACCACCCTTAATTAGACTTGAGGAAACGTTTCGAAGAAGAAACTTCTTGTGAATGCAATGCAAGCCTACGAAGAAAGGAACCACAAGGACTCAAAGGAATGAAGAAAGTTTTGGGAATTTAGTGCGTTATAATTCACGTGTCCACCATCAATTATTGGTGCCACTTGTCATACCTTAAAACCCATAAAATGAATGGTATTCATCGAGTTAATTAGTGATGGCATCGGGCCGGGGCGGGCCTGGCTCTTCTGGTCAGACCCGGGCCAGGCCAGGGGGAGGGCGGGCTTGGCCGGACTGGGATTATGTCTGGCCCGGGCCAGGGGGAGCGCTGGGGGCGGGCCAGAGGCGGGCCGAGTCTGGGTATTGTGACCCGGGCCAGGCCAGGGAAGGAGGCGGGCTGTCTGCTCGGGAGCTAAACAGGGCGGGCCGGGTCAGCCCGTGCTGATGGCCATCCCTAGTCCTGATTCACTCCATTACTTCCGCTAGTACATTATTCGGAAAATGCACAAGGTGCCCCTAAATTTTGAAGTTTTGCCCGAAATGCCCAATTTTTTTATTTGAAAAACTTTAAGAGCTCATAACTCGTGTTTACGAGTTTAGAAACTGATAATTTTTTTTTTCAAATCGATTATCTTTTCGAAAACTACGATTTGAAAAAAAAAAGTTTATCATATTTGGATCCCGTTGTTATTAGGTTTTGTATGTCAAAGTTTTTTTGAATGAACAAACTTTGTATTACCATATCTCTTGGTTAGGATTCCAAACTCGGCAATTTTTTTTTTCAAGTTGTAGTTCTCGGAAAGATGATCAATGTGAAAAAAAAAATCGTCACTTTCTGAGCTCGTAAACATGAGTTGTGGCCTCTTAAAGTGTTTCGGATAAAAAAAATTAGGTATTTCAGACAAAACCTCAAAGTTCAAGGGCATCACGTGCATTTTCCGTACATTATTTCTTAATACAGTTTAACGGTCACAAACAGAAGTAATGGATGTTGAAGTACGATTGAAATAATATAGTGATATACATCTATTTGAGGCAATGACAAAAAATTGGGTATTTCGGACAAAACCTCAAAGTTCAAGAGGTAAGGTACCCACAAAGACTTTAAAAAGACGGTATCTTAATAAGTTATTGCGATACGAAATTGAGTTTGCAGATGTCAAAGTGATCTATTTTATACCAGCATTACGATATCATCCAAATGTATTACTATGTCTTCTCGAATACACATTAAAATAATTCACAAGGATAATTAATCTCGAAACTAAACTTCTTCGGCTCATGCCAATGAATCTCGAAACTACCTAAAACGGTTTATACAAAGCAAAAGCAAACATGGTGATCAAGTTCCATTCTTCTTGAGTGACAACCTGACAGAAAGCGAGGATTGTATCAGGTTAAATGCACGGGAGAAGTATGCAAGAACTTGGAATAGATGTGAACAAGATCCAAACCCAGAAACAGTGCGAACAAACGTACCTCCTACTTGAAAATAAATACAGTCCAGATTCAGCTCAAGGGGTAGCTGCATGAGGAGCATCCGGATTTAGTACACAGACAATCAAACAGCAACAGCAGACGCTTGCAAATGACTTATAGAGAGTATCTTCTTCCTAATTACGAAGTAATTTTCTTATCATGACGAGTATTGGCCATGGTATTAAAATTCGGTAATGGTTACAAAATATTTGTTTCAGGATGTCGCTGAGACGCAGTCTAACTTAGGAGACGTGTAACTTAGCAGACTGTGTTCAGTGCTGCCGGAAATTCGAGAACATTTCCCAAATGTGTTGCATCCTCATTCTCAATGCATGAAAACTGACTTGATATACCTCTAAGTCCTCTATGCCTCTTTTTTCCACAAAAGTATACTTACATTTCAAAATACACGTGTTCCAGAAGGATGTGTAAGATAATGGCGATATTTTGAAATAACCAGAAATATCAGTTGACGCAGCCAGAAGACTGATGCTTTCTACGAGGTTATATAAGGAGAAAGAACGTAACGGTGGCATGAAAGTTACATAACTGAACCCTTGGCAAAAACCCCTAGCAAGGATGTGTACCAAAACTCCTAGCAATACCCCTAACAGCCATCTTTTCGATCTACCAAATCAAGGACCTGAAACCGAGCCCCTAGCAAAATCCCTGTACCGGCTCTATGCTAACTACAAGTGGACATCCAGAGAAGTAATAACGAAAGTATAAACGAAAGGGTATTAACAATTTAACACATCCATCACATATACATGCACCTTTTGTACGAAACCATTTAAAATATGACATTCACTATAATGAGCATCCAAGAATAGGTCAGTTTCCACTTTCATGAGGAACGGCACAAGCAACTGAACAGAAAACCAATAGTCCAATACTCCTTCCGTTTCATTGAATAAGCCACATTTGACTTTATTACTGGTGAAGCAAAGGTCAAATGGTGCTTATTCACTAAGGTGGAGGGAGTATTAAAGTATTAAACAACTATAATAACACATAGCACTAAGTCACTAACCTTTTCGCTCCTCGAAGGCATCATGAAACTCCTCTTCCTCGTCTACTACAACTTCTTCATCAGCTTTAGCCACAGTAACCACAGCATCATTGCCATTCCCGTCCTTCTCATCAGAACAACGAACCACAATAACCGGACAAACACAATGGCGAACACAATAATCACTTACACTCCCAAGCCTCCCATCGCTTCCCCTCTTTGTTGCGCCAAAGCCACGGCTTCCCATGATTACAGCGTTAAATCCCAGCCTCTCTATCTCCAAACACAGTCTCTCCTTCATGTCATGGTCTTTAACAATATGAATCTTATATGGCACCTAAAACAAAAAGGTAAAAAAAACGAATCAGCCTAAACGTCAATAGAGAATAGCTGGATCAGAAGAAACACTAAACTACAAAACTACACATACTGTAATACTGTATTGTTAATTAACTAATTTATTTAAGAATCTAATAACAACGTCAACATGAAGCATCAATGCATCAAACAAGCAATTCCGGATAATTGGACATATCTGTAGTCCGCCACAATGAAGCTTGTGTGTTAAATAGTATCATAATCATATACTACCACTTGCCAAAACAACATAAAAAATGATTACGATCTGTCTGAAACCACTGGCCGTTTCATTGACTCAGGCAACAGAGGGACCAAGACACCTGACAGCATAGCTTATTAATTTTTATTTCAAAGCATCTTGCTTGTGACGGACACTATCCGTCACAAGTTGAAGACGGATAGTATCTCTCTCACAATAAAACAAGTGGGAGGACAAGTGGTGGGAAATGGAGCATCCATGTTTGGTGCCTCTTGCATATTGTGAGAGAGGCACTATCCGTCTTCAGCTTGTGACGGATAGTGCTCGTCTTCAATGAGAATTTGTGTTTTTATTTAACCATGTCATGTTCAAGACAAATCCACAAAGTACTGAATTTCCAATCTTCTAAAGCGGACACACCAATTCAGGCCTGTGAAACACTGAAACCAAAAAAGAAATAGAGAAAAAAAAAGCAGAACAAACACTATGATTCTGCAGAAACGAGGATGATGCTCCTAAGATTGACAGCTTCCTAATTAACTTCCATTTGTCACCGACAGGACAGAATATTACCCAAGTGTGTATGGTGGAGAATGAGGTCAAATACAGAGCACTTGCGGCCTTACACTTCTACTGAGAAGTGAGAACTAATTAACCAATACTTATTAAAGCAACTATTTGCACCAAAAATGGCAATGAATTACCTTGTGTGCAGTTTCAATACAAGCAAATTCATTTCATGAATGCTGCAGGAAAGCTAGCATCAGAACACACTAACTAGAATCCTAGAGAAGACAATGGCCCAAACAGCACTGGAAATCAGGGGAAAAAAGGTCACAGTAATCTAGCTTCGCCAATTTACAATTTAGCCAAAGAAAGCAACAACAGAAAGCCACTAGTAGAAATGATGAATTCAAGTGGCATGGATTTCAACATTTCGTTAATGTACAAGGTATATCACCCATTTTCCATCTCCAGTGATGCGAAAGACTTGCTATTCTTTGGGCACGTATAATATGATGAAACAGAACAAAATGGTTGACTAAACTTAGTGGAGATCTTTTTTATTTTGCATTAGCAGTGGTGGCAAATCGCGCACAGTTTCTTCATTATCAATCCTCAGAAACTTCTCAGTGTACAAACTGGGTATCCCAGAAGATTGCCAGATGCTCAATAATCAAAGGTGCTAAATTTCTCAATTCCCACACTGTTCATCCAAAAATTCCACATTTCTCCGAAACTCAACTCACCAAAAATCTTAAATCAACCACATACCTAATACATTCAACAGCTAAATTTCCAAACTTAAGGAGTACCTCAAAATCCCATATTTCTACTGTCCCAAACTTGCTAAAAACCCGAAAATTCTCAGGAAACTCAACAATCAAATGATCAAAACTACAATCTTTAACAAGCTAATTGTAACAGCCAACAAAAAAATATCATATAAAACGATACAAAATCTCATTTGAAACCGTCTTAACCTTACAAGACAGCATCTTTCCATGCCACACAGTTCATTCATCTACTGATAACTATAAAGACAACCTTTTTGTCCAGTCAATTCTCTTCGTATTCCATTCTTAGGAATCTAACTTAATTCATCGGGACAAAGGGAGTATCAAGTACGGAGTATGTCATAAGCTGAAGACGGTCTTAAACAAAACGAACAAACTCAGAAAACCCGAAACAAACAAACCTTAGCATTAAATAAAACAGTAATTACACATAATAAGCTTATTATAAAACCGTCTCATATAAAAATTAGTGAAACTAATGAAACCGTAAAACCCGAAACAAACAAACCTTAGCATAAAATAAAACCGTAACTACACAGTATACACATAATAAACTTATTGTAAAACCGTCTCATTAACGAACCCATCAAACCCGAAACAAACCTTAGCATCAATTAGAGGTTGAGCAAGATCAGCAGCCTTAGAAGTAGTAAACGCATCAAAATCATCCTCGAGTTTCTGATGATCAACGGTGGGGTCCGAAGCATCAACAGACCCCCAATCTGCGCCGTAAAGTACGGAGGTTGGTCTGACGTGGACCAATACAACCGCGTCACCAGGGCGTAAGTAATGATCAACTGCCCATTTTACGGCGAAAGCGCTTTCGTCGCTGAGATCAACAGCGATTGCGATCTTTCTAGCGGCGCCGGCGGTCGGAGTTTCGCCGGAGACGGCGTATCTCGGTGAGGATATTGTGACGGTTGTCGTCGATGACGAGGACGGTTTTGTTTTGATTGCTGGGATTTGGGCGCTCATGGTTTTATCGTGTCAAATGAGTCACAAGGACGTTTGTTAATTTATAAAGGAAAGGAGTCGATATATTGTTTACGATTTTACGATATTTCCGTCTTAACTATTAGGTTAGAAACGGTTTTGTTTTGATTGGTGGGATTTGAGTGTTTATGTTTTATTGGTGTCAAATGAGTTATAAAGACGTAATTTTATGTTAAAAGGGAAAAGGGGAGTTTGATCGGGATATATTGTGGATGATTTTAGGATATCTCCGTTTTAACTGTTAGGCTAGAACTCTCGTACGTAAAAAGCATTGATAGAGATGTTGGAACGTTCATGTTAATTATTTGTAGGTTGTTAAGAGTTTGGACGGAATTAACATTTGATTTTGGTGGATAATGATATGTGTGATTGATTTGAGAAGAGATTGCGTGAAACTATCACTTTGTGTACTATCCGTCACAAGCTGAAAACGGATAGTTATATTGAAATGCGGTGAGTTACAAATTAATTGTAATTGTAGATTGATCATTTAGATAGTTTATAATCATCTTGATTTATTTTATGTCATGCCATTTTCAAATCATTATCTAATTAAGAAATTTTTTTTTTTTTTTTTGTCAGAAAATTAAGAAATTTGAAGTCCACTCTATTTTAAAAATACAAATTTTCATGGAAGATGAGCATTATCCATCACAAACTGAAGACAGATATTACCTTTCTCATAATATAAAAGTGACACTATTTATGGAGTGCTCGATTTCCTCCCCCACTTGCCCTTCCACTTGTCTTATTTTGAGAGAAACACTATCCGTCTTCAACTTGTTACGGATAATGTCCGTAAAAAACAAGATACTTTCTTTTAAAAAAGTTTGGTTGGAATCGAAATATTGGATTATTCGCATATGCGAATAATGAACCCAACATTTCAACATGTTTGTTTAATATTTGGGTCAACGGTTTGTTCCACCAATTGAATTATATTTAAGATTACGATGGCCCAATGGGCCCCTATATTTGTCAAATTACTTGGGCCCAAATTGTCATGTACACTGCACTATAGTCTATAAACCTTCTCCCTTTCTTCCCTAACATATCTCCTCTTGGTGATGAGGTGTATCGCCGTGAGTAGAGCTGGCAAAAGCTGATCCGATTCGAGGAACCGACCGGCTGACTTGACACGAAACTCGATCTAATGTACCCAAAAAATTAAGTGAATTGAAATTGACCCGATTTGAACTGATAACCGATAGAAGCATTATTTTTTCCACCTCGATTCCGACCTGAATTGACCTGACCCGTGAACTGATATTGACTCAAATCGATAGATGGCTCGATAATGAACTAGCTTAATAACGATGTAAATAAGACCAAATTGACATTCAGCTTAATTGTTTTCACTTAAGACTATAATTAATGCACGTACATATTGTGTAAACATAATATTACCCATAAAAAACTAAATACATAAGATAAAATATATGTTGATAACCTGACCCAGTAAACAGTATCATATTACGTGTTGTTAAGATCATTATTTTACTTTGGATTAATAGATTGGATAAAATTGAATTTTTAGAATAGCTAGGTATAAATTTAGTAAAGACACCTTTTCATTTAGTAAAGACATATTCTTGATTAAATATCGAAAACTAACTATTTTTAGTATCAGTATTAACGTGTTCTACAATTTATACGCAATTTGAATTTTACTATGTTATTATATGGAAAAAAATGGTTTTTTTAATGATTGAACAGATTGGAGGATTGTATGAAGATCCTATATTTAAAAAATTTCAAATGAATAAGATCGTAAAATTTTACAGTTATAAACAATAGCAATCTAACTTTTTTTTGTCATAAAATCGGATTGCAATTTTAATAATCATGGTCTATTTCCGTTTTATTATGTGGTATAAGAGATTCTGACGTATGAATTTTTGTGAATATGGTGGTGCTGAAATTGAAACATCAAAAATTAAAAAATCGACAAATAGTAGAAAATTATATTAATATAATATTCTTAGAAAAAATATTTAATTTAGCTGTTGAGTAAAAACTTTAAGTATTTTATTGTTTCAAGTGAGACATCAACGTGGACGTGCCGGAGTGGTTATCGGGCATGACTAGAAATCATGTGGGCTTTGCCCGCGCAGGTTCGAATCCTGCCGTCCACGTATTTCTACTTTTATAAATTGATCTATTTTTATTTATAAAAAACCAAAATTAATTTTTAAATACGAATCCACGTAAATCTCAGCTCACACAAGTTTTATGACAATTTTTTTTACACATTTTGAATGATGAATATCATCAAATTATACCGTGAATATAAATAAATGAAGGAAGTCGGTATTCTTTTGGAGTTAGCCACGGTTCACTTGAGCATAGTTAAGTACGTTATGTTCAATTCGGTTTAGCTCATTTTTATTAAATATTTCGGAATTTATTTTCATTCAGCTCAGTTCATTTCATAAAGTCCAAACGTACCCGGTCCAAGTATGAATAGTTTTACCGTTTGTAGATTTATTTTTATAGTCTTTTTTCTTATATTTATGCATTCTATACTACTACTGGCACAAATTTGTACTATCTTTATCCCCTATCTACTAAAAGAATTGTAATTCTCACATTTTCTCTCAAAAAAACATCTTTTTAAATAAGAAAGATAATTATAATTATGTGTATTTACTAAAAAAGGAAACTAATAATTACATTTTTATTTCATTAAATTATTATCTTTTAATTAAAATTAATCTTTTTAATAAAATTATATTTTTTTTTCACCTAACTCTAAACTAGAATCTCTCGGTTAAAATATAAATAAAATTTATATGAAAAACTATAAATTGCTAAATCTTTTATTGGTATTATTATTTTAGGATGACTTGACACATACTACATATAAAACAAAACTGTAAATCGCTATTATTACTTTCGGGACAAAAAAAATTGAAAGAATTTAAAAACTGAAATCATTAGCTTCGTGAATAAAAAAAATATTTCGTTTAATATACATTTCACCACATTACTCAATTCTCTTGATTAATGAAATATCATTATTTTACAAGTAATTTATTTATAAAAAAAAAAACTATATATACCATGTATTTATTGCACAGGGTCTAAACTAGTTATAATCAATGTTGTTAGGATCGAGATTCTACTTTGGATCGATGGGGAAGGTAGGATCAAATCGGTAGAATCGGATCGTAGAATCGCAAGATTCTAAAAACTCACTAAATGTAATTTTTTATTTTGTAAAAACATATAATTGAAGATCAAAACACTTATATATTAATATTTATTTATAAAATATTGGTAATTAATGGTTTTAGTATCGTTGTATGAACATGTTTCTATAACTTACACGAAATTTTTGTTTTACAGTGTCATTATATAATAATATATATTAATATTTTTATTATGGAGTCGGATCGTAGGATTGTTAAATCGTGTTATGATCCCATCTCTAGAAATTTTCAAATTAATAGGATCGTAAGATTCTACAACCCTGATAGAATCGTAGAATCCAGGATCGGTCAAGTATTTTCGGATCGTAAAATCGTAGAATCGTTGGATCGAATCGCGATTCTGACAACAATGGTTCTAATCATTTATTTACATTTTTTTATTCTTTCTGAGACGTATTTTAAGTAGACGGAGAGAGTAATAGCTAAACTTAATTATTATAAAATCTGACTTGATAGATTTTGGTAAGTAGATTTTAAAAAATTAGACAAAAAATTAAATGGTGTCACACAAATTTGTAAACCTAAATGGACAAGAAATAAATGAAGATACAAAAATAGAAATGCAGGATTTGGTGGTATTGTAAACAAACTGTCATCGCCGATTTTAGTCAGGCAAACTTACCAAGGACATAAATCGTCTGCTCTTCCATTATCCAAATGTTGAAACAATGCTCAGTAAAAAAAATCTCTAAAGTGAACTGTTCAATATAGGGTAAAAAAATATTTCCACTCTTTTTACCATGAAAAAGAATAATACGGAGCACTTAAATAATACGGATAATGCACGCGGTGCCTTTGAGGTTTGATATTTTGCCCGAAATACCCAATTTTTTGATCCGGGAAACTTTAAGAGGCTATAACTCGTGTTTACGATTTCCGAAAGTGATAATTTTTTTTCCAAGTCGATCATCTTTCCGAGAACTACGATTTCAAAAGAAAATTATCGTATTTGAATCCCGTGGCTAGAAGTTATTGCGTGTCAAAGTTTTTTGACCGAACAAACTTTGAGTGAACATATCTCTTGGTCACAAATTCCAAACTCAACAATTTTTTTTTTCAAGTCGTAGTTCTCGGAAAGACGATCAATTTGGAAAAAAAAATTATCACTTTCTGAACTCGTAAACACGAGTTATGGCCTCTTAAAGTTTTCCGGATAAAAAAATTGGGTATTTCGGGTAAAAAAGCACACCTCAAGGGTACCGCGTGCATTTTCCGTAAATAATAAGTCTTGCTTATGATGGTCAGAAACAAAATTTTGTACTTAAACAATGTGTGACGATTTTCATGTATGTTATTAGTTGGCATTATCTAGCGTTCCCGTATCTTAGATACGTACTACTTATACATTAATATAAAATTTTATGGAAAATGCACACGCTGTCCTTGAGGTTTGACATTTTGCCCGACGAAATACCCAATTTTTTTATCCGAGAAATTTTAAGAGGCCATAATTCGTGTTTACGATTTCAGAAAGTGATAATTTTTTTTTTCAAATCGATCATTTTTACGAGAACTACGATTTGAAAAAAAAAATTATCATATTTGGATCCCGTGGCTAGGAGTTATTGCGTGTCAAATTCTTTTGACGAACAAACTTTGAGTGAGTGACCATATCTCTTGGTCATGAATTCCAAACTCAACAACTTTTTTTTCTCAAGTCGTAATTCTCGGAAAGATGATCAAACTAAAAAAAAAAAATTACCACTTTCTAAACTCGTAAATTCGAATTATGACCTCTTAAAGTTTCCGGATAAAAAAATTGGGTATTTCGGGCAAAAAATATAATTCTCAAGGACACCGCGTGCATTTTCCGTTATTTTTATGTGAGGTAAAGCGTGGAGAAATGAGATATGATAATTGCAAATAACATAATTTTATTGGTCGATGATATTAGATTTTATAAAATCTAAACACTTGAAAGAAAAATAACATTAGGTCTGTGCGATTTTAGGTTTTTCTATAAAATGGACATGTCCGTGTTAAACAATTGCACACAAACCTATCATCTATCTCAATATTCTAAAAAACTAATTAGAGAAACATAAATTGTTGAGTTATTTTCGAGCCGAGAAATGGTACGAGAAACGTAATATAAATAAACATTTAAATTTAAAATACTTATGGTACCACATAAATTGATCAATATTCAATAATCTGGACGTCTGGCACATTAAAATAAGAAAAAAAAGGCAGGAAAATTAGCTAAAAAAATTAGACATACTTACAGTCTGTTATTTACTGCAGTTCTTACATATACTCTACTTACCCATCTGCTTCATTTCTGCAGTTTTACAGCCACTCTTTATATTAATTATATTAATATTTATATTATATTATATTGACTTATTACTGAAATTATAAAAAATATGGTCACGGTTTTTTATGAGTTACCATAATAAGTAAGTAGGACTACTGATATATGCAGAAATTTGAACTGACCAATTACTCTATATTTCAGCATATATACATATACCTATAAAGTATAATTACAATTTAAATTACTTGTATAAGACAGTTATATGGTACGACTATTTAAAAAGTGATCATTTTAATTAAAAAACGATGAATTTTATTATTATAACATAACTGAATGACAACATTTTAT
>VHZZ01000005.1:384074-406664 GCA_009801015.1 Silene noctiflora
TAAGATGACAAGTGGACTAAATTGAATGTGAAAGATCAAATTACTCATCAAATGCAATCCTAAAATAGAAAGGACAACAATTAACTGAGACACCCTCAAATGGAAAAGGACAACAAATAACCGAGATGGAGGGAGTACTTTTTTTTAGTCAAAAAAAAGTTTGGATGTTCTTTTTAATCTCAAAATTTTGTTATTTTGTGTTACTCCCTTTGTGCCGTTCATTTGTTGTCCTTTGATTTTAGCCGATCAAGGAAAGATTAGAGAGAGCCAATTATAAGATGACAAGTGGAGTAAAATGAATGTGTATGATCAAATTACTCATCAAATGCAATCCTAAAATAGAAAGGACAACAATTGACTGAGACTCTCCAAAATGAAAAAGGACAACAAATGACCGGGACGGAGGGAGTATTATTTTTTATCATTTTTGGGTGGGTTTTTAACTCAGACGAGAAAAATGTCACTCGTCTGTAATATTCACATTTTATCGTACAATAAATTAATTCGTTTTAATTTACGAAAGGGTATTACCTGTTTGAAACGAGAATTTGTGTTTATAAAGAGATTTATATATTTGTAAATTAGAATGAAGGGAATCTTGGTAGACCATCAATATATCATTATTGATGGTGTTTTTTATACTCCATTCGATCCAGATAAATGGTAGCATTTATCTAAAATGGACGATTTAGATCAATGGTAACATATCTTATTTGACCTAAAAATGACTAAATTACCCTTATACCCCACTACCTATTTACATGTTTGTCGTTAAATAACCCACTACTCACTCACTCAATGTTTAATTACAAAATATATATATTATTCTTGAAAGCTTCCAACTTTACCCCTCATTTCTCCACCTTTTTTAAATAACTTTTTTTTCCTTATGTTACCATTTATCTGGATCGGAGGGAGAAGCGTCAATGTATTTATCTTCATTCCACTAGTGAGATTTCAATTGACAAGAAATTTGATGATCCCAAAGTTGATCACTCTCTTATACACATTGAAGATTTTGTTACTCATAATTTAGCTACACAAATATATTTGTGCTTTAGTTAATTTTGTCTTCTTTTTTTTTTTTTTTTTTTTTATCCTTTATGATGGATATTTCAATAAAAGGTAAACAGGTTAATAATTGGGATGAAGAATGTAATAGTATAGTTAGTTTTATAATTCCTTTAAATACGTAATTTTACATCTATCGAGTGTACTCTTAGACGGAAATGGCATGGATTATACCATATTCATGAGTAAAAATGTTCTATCATGGATTTGATTTGATATAATATGGTGGAGTAACATCATTTTAAACACATGAAAACTAATTAACAATAAAAAAATAAAAAAAAAATTGTTTTGGCATAATGGGCATGGTTAATAAAATGTTGGAACACATATAATATAATTTGCAAATAATTTTAAAGTGTGCTTAATTAAAACTAATTAAAAGATTCCACCTTAGTTGAGCTCTTTTTAAAATAGTTCAATTCGAACTAGGGTTTCATAACTTAATTCAATTTACTTCTATTCAGTTCAGTTTAATTCATTTTTTACTTGTAAAATGTTCGGTTTGATTCTAAAGTGTTCAGTTTTAAAAGTTTTAGTCCAATAGAATGAGACCTAAATATAAACTCCGTGATATAAACAATTTGATCGTTTCAGTCTAAAAGAATGAGCCGAACCAATAATCCCTCCCATTTTCTATGTTTGACCGGTATTTCAGCATTTTTCTAAAATTTTCACCTTTTTTTTTTATAGTAGTATGTATTTTTGTAAAATTTACTCTATAATTACCATGGAGGGGTAAAAAAAAAGAGCAAGAAAGAAATGGTCCAAAAGTCTGGTAAAGAGGGAGTCAGAATTAAGGTGAAGAATGGTTCACCAGGAAGAAGCCGTAATTGGCAGTGGTGGTCGGGACCAAAACAGTTTACCATTTTACAACGCGTATCACTCACGTTTCTCACACATTTCATCCCCATTTCGAGACGGGTCGGATTCGGGTCGAGTATGCTCTTTAATCGGGTTACTTTGGTGATCTTTAATTAGACTTTGTATCCGTCTATTTTAATCATTTGTTTATATTTTATTACAATATTATACAACTTGACCTAAGAGTGACACAACTAGATGATGATCGATCTATCTAAAGAAACCGGCCTAACATTTAGCAGTTGGTCTTGCTTGTGACGGTCACAAATTGTGACGGCACAATGTTATCACTTTAAGATAAAATGTAACCACCAATTTTCACATTTTCTCATTAAAATGGTCACATTTTGGGTCCGTCATGCCAAACATTTAGTTAATAACTTCACAATAAAATAGATAAAATCATAAATAAAAAAAACAATAAAATTACAAAATCAAAACTTAAAATGATCCAATAATTTGATAGATAATTAGTTTAAAATGTCCGTCACAAGCTAAGACGGATAGTGTCTCTCTCACAATAAGGCAAGTGAGAGGGCCATTGGGGGAGAAATAAAGCACATACTTCATGGATAGTGCCACTTCCATATTGTGAGAATGACACTATCCATCTTCAGCTTGTGACGGATAATGTCCGTCCTCACTGAGAATTCGTGTTAGTCTATTCAAAAATACCTAGAGGCTAGGAAAGTACCAAAACAAGAAGGAGGCTCATTTTATGCACTCCTTCTGTCACCCAACCTTGTTTCAGTAACTTCATCATTATCACCCTTTTATGTTTTTTTACCTTAAATAAATTTCTTTATTTCCATCAAATTTATTAGTAATTATGTAATCATGTTTTAGGAATCTTGCATAAAAGTCCTACTCGTTTCATATTAAAATATGAATGTCTTATTATGTTGTAGATCATCATAAATCAACTCGGTTCATCCCGTATAACGATATAAAAGTTGCGCCATTGAAATGGTTAAGAAAAATCGTATAAACAAAGCTAATTTGGCAGATCATAATAAAAAGTATTTAAAAAAAAATCACCTTTAGACGTAGTATTATATCTTATGACGTGGTCTGATTTGTAACTCGATTTATATCTTAGGTTACTGATAACGCTAAGGATAAACGTATTCTATTACTCTTTTCTAAGGATTTTTGAGTGACAGAGTACATTTCGGTGTGACGATAACCACCAAATAATTAACCTCTTAATAAAATGATGATAAATGTTAGTATACTAGCTAGCTAGATAGTCTAGGGCTTGCTGAGTAACAGCTTGTTCATTTAAGGAATAGTGTCAAAAGGCTGCTTCATGTGCTACCTTTATAATCACTTTGAGGGGACCTTGTCACTATTTTGAAAGTAATAATACAAATCGTCTTCCTTGTTACGGACACTATCCGTCACAAGTTAAAGACGAATAGTGTCCCTCCCACAATAATGTAAGTGGGAGGGCAAGTGGGGGAGAAATGGAGCAACCAATGTATAGTGTCACTTGTATATTATGAGAGGGACATCTGTCTTCAGCTTGTGACGAATAATGTCCGTTTTCAATGAAAATTTGTGGTAATAATAATACACATATTCTAAATCATATCTTTTTTGAAAGGGATGTAAATCTCTATCTTTTACTATGAAATATTGCAATGCATGCCTCCTCCATCCACAATATTAACTCGTTTCGAGGAACGATGAGTCGTTTTCTCGAGTTAATATATTTCGAAAACATACTACTAAGTTAATATAGGGAGAAAAGGTAATTTCAACCGGTGCTATGTTGTCATGACACCTTAATCTTAACCACTAGGTTAAGACATCTTCAATGATACGTAATTCTCTCTGGTAACGGTCTCTAAATAAAATTGTCCACCAATTGCATGACTAAACCAACATATGCAAAATGAGATTGTGTGGGTTATCTATATTTTTAGGGGTAATATGACTTGTATGCTATATTATCCATTCTACCCTTGTTCATTTGGTACCAATGACTAGAAATCAAGATAATATTGAAAGGATTAATTATCATAATATTTCCAAAGACTAGAAATCTAACAATCGAAACTTCGACCCTTCATTTTAACTGAAAATTACAAA
The DNA here is from genome assembly GCA_009801015.1 of Silene noctiflora. NCBI lineage: Eukaryota > Viridiplantae > Streptophyta > Magnoliopsida > Caryophyllales > Caryophyllaceae > Silene > Silene noctiflora. The sequence continues at coordinate 388,104 of VHZZ01000005.1, forward strand.
AAAAATTACATAGTATAAAAGCCAAGTCATTTTAAGGCTTTTTATTGGCCGATGAATTTCTGAAATTTTGCTACATATGGGTCCCTCCATATTTTATGTATCATTTAATTACCCTCTCTCCTTTCTTCTACTTAATTCTGATTAATTTTATTTAAACTTCTCTTTTATACTATGTAGATTTTATACTATGTAGATGTGTTAAAAAAAATTGTAAACGTCAAAATATCCGAAAATTCCAAAAAAAATGAATTAAATTGCAAAACGGGAATCAAAATGATAAATTACAAAAATTGAAAGTATGAGCTATATATTTTTTGATTGATGATATAACATATTAAAAATAAATTTTTTATTAGAATTAAATGAATAGTTTTCTTATAAAAATAGACCTTTATACAGTATAAGATCATATTCTTCTAAATTGTTACACATATTTGTCATTTAGTAAAAAAGTAATTACCTAATATACAGTAGATAACAAATGAATAATATATAAAAATAGATAACAAGTGACTGGGACGGCAGCAGTAGATTCATATTCATATTATAGTCGTATGAGCGTTTAGAACGGTGAGAATGTCGGTCCAATTGTAATTTGGCCAGATTAGGATTGTTGGTCACCATATTTTCGAGATAATATGTTGCTATGTACTACATTGAACATTTAATTATTATGACCCGTGCATTTTCTGCACGGGTTTAAAACTAGTAATCATATCTAAATTCCTGTTCTTTTGAACTGAAAAAGTTTGAACTGAACTGAACTGAATTGAATAGAGCTGAACTGAACTGAAAAGAGTTAAAATTAAATCCAAAAGAATGAAGCCTAACACTCTGATACAATCATATATCAAACCATTAAAAGCCGAGTCTGAGTAAAATAAGGAGCAAATAAGTAGTTGATGGTAGATGGTCACAAATCAAAAGTACAAGAAAAAGGAAGGAATTATTTTAGGGTAACTGTTAATTCTAACTTTATGCAACTTGTGTGAAAGCACATCTCATTTATTGTATTTATTTATCAAAAAATAGCAAATAAAAATCCTCCAATAAAAAACTTGCCTATATTTATTTGTCCTCAAACACTTATATTCATTTGGCAACACAACAATAGTACCATCATCCCTTACATTTTGTCCTCTTCTTCCATTGTTAATTAAGATATGGGATCTGAACTGAGATATGCTCCCTAACTTAATTTACCAAAATACCCTTTTATCCCAATTCAAAACTATCAAAATACCCTTTTTATTGTGGACCAAAAGTACCAAAATACCCTTTTCTTGTGGACCAAATCTAATTGGCAAAAACTTCTTGAGTTCTCATGATGTCCTCAATATTTTGATCACAAAAAATACCCTTGCATTCCAACTGAAATTGCAAGCTGGCTGGTCTTACTTAAGACGGGTATATCTGTTTTAAGTGAACATAGGACCTTGCAAAATTGATCTGCCCGAATGAACCGACCTGTACCTGACCCAATACTCTAACCGAGAGACGTAAAATTGACTTGTAAACTGAATTGAGTTGATCAATATGACCTGACCCGAATGATTATTGTTGGAAACCATCATTATCCCTAATTAACTTAATAATAACTAATCATAAAATGCTCCGGGCCCAAATTGACCCGATCCGACCCAATCTTACCCTAAATCTATTAAAACCCGAAATGACCCGACTGACACTTGACTTGATTAACCCATTTTGTCAGATGTAGACAAGAATTTGTCATTTTTTAGACATTCTATTTTTATCTCATCTGTTTATGTAACTCGTTCGCAGTTTTAGACATATATATCCGCTACTCCTGTTAATCAAGAATTTGTAATGACCAAAATACCCTTGTGTTGTGGACCAAATTTTAACTGGCCAAACTTCTGATGATGTCCTCAATATTTTGATCACAAAAGACAGCAGGTGAAGTATGGTCCTACAAATTTGTACAGTGTACTTTTGAGGGCTAAGATTTGTAGGTTAGAGCCATAAGATTAAATCTTGACCATCCATTTTTGTGACAAATCTGTAGGCTAAATATTCGATGTCTACCATAAATCTGTAAATTTTCTAGGTTTGGAATTCTTTTATTTTATTTTTATTAAATTGGGTCCACTATTTTTATGTGCATTTAGAGTTTGGAGACTGTCACTATTGCTAGAGAGTGATAAATTGTTCAACATTATTTGTTGGTTGCATTATATGTTGGGCTTTAGGTGGAAGTATTTTTATTAGTCTTTACTCTTTAATTAGGTTAATTATCACCTTTTTAGGGTAATAATAAGTAGTGCCATCCTCAAATCCTCATAAATTCGATATCGAGTGTGACGGTATCTATCTCATTTCTGTATCCCATCTGGTGTCCACTTATCTTTGTCGTTTGAAACACTATCCATTTGATGCAACACCAGATAGGCAGATACTCAGATAGGACATGAAAATGGAACACCGAACACGAGATCCTCATAGCTAGCTAGATATCTGTCACGAGTTAGGATATCTAGATTCTTCGGTTAGGAAATTAGTCCGAATTTGACAATAGTCGATTAGTTTACCGGGTTAAATTATAGCGAATGACGGTATCTATCTCATTTCTGTATCCCATACTTCTGAAACACTATCCATTTGATGCGGCACCAGATAGGCAGATATTCAGATAGGACACGAAAATGGAACACCGAACACACAGGATCCTCATACCTAGATATCTGTCACGAGTTAAGATATCTAGATTCTTCGGTTAGGAAATTAGTCTGAATTTGACAATAATCGATTAGTTTACCGGGTTAAATTATTGCGAATGACGGAGAAGTGTTGTAAATTTGTTGAATACAAGAATTGATCACTCCATTGGAGCCAATAAATATGATCAAACACCAAAGCAAGAAAAAGCCAAAAGGGTTGATGTGTAGAACATGAAGCATGGTTCCATACCTTCAAATAGATTTTTCAGTTGTAAATCTTCGACTTCTGGATTCTGGGCCATGTGATGTAAGAAGGATTAGGTGACAGAATTGGTCCCAAATTTTTTTTTTCATGCTTTTTTCTTTCACCAATAAGCGCGTGATCTCTTTTATCAGTTGCGAGGTAAGCTCGAGAATAGCCTGAGCTTGATATCAAAGCTAAACTGTATAGTCCAGGGTTCACAAAATCTTTGCTTCTCATCATTTTACATTGAAAAATTACACGATTCGACGTACAGGGATCGTATCCATCCCGTAATCAAGTTTATTGTGTCCATCAGCGCATCGTATTCTACGGGAGTATATTTGAAAAGAGAAATCTGTAACTCTTGTCAAAAACTGAATTGTACAGTTGTACCTGAAGTATACAAGTGAAAGAAGAGTTGAAATCGGATCAGGGAGCAACCAGACCTTCTAATGTGTAACTTAGGGACTCGGCCCAATCCACCTTGAACATCATCGCTTTCAGCGTGTCCAATACATTATATTCTGGATCCAGTTTTCGTTGCCATCCCTGCAAATCACGGCCAAGAACATCACGACATTTGAGCATGCATATGTGAATTACCGAAGCAAGTTCAGTCCACAACTCAGAATATTCGCCCATGCTAATAGCCAAACACGATATCATTGCATAAGAGATTATTACATGACAGCTAGCCTATGTTAAACTTGGGTGCGGATGTTGGAAAAATGGAAACGGGTACATATCCAAGTTCAAATCTTCATGACTCAACTATTGAGAGACAAGACACCTTTCCCAAAATGAGGATACGTGTAGGTGAAGCGTCTTCCGATAAAAAAAGGAATTGAAAATTGGACAAATGGAGTCTTTAAAGTGAAATGGATGGATGTTTGGAGAAATAAGGCCTAAAATAGTTTTTAAACAAGCCACACTAGGTGCTTTATATTGGGAGACTGTCTTTCCAATCTTAGTAGGGGTTCTAGATTGGGAGAAGAAGAGACGAAAAAATGTCGGGTAAGAATTTGATACTCATATCCTTCCCAAAACTGAAAAGTCGGAGTATCATACTGAGCTAGCTAAACTAGTAAAGTCACTAAGCGGTGAAACTCAAAATTTGAGTGTTAAGAACTTGTCGGCTGCGAAACTGCCATTGGCTGTCCCTTAACACAGCGAGAAAAATATACATTGAGACTAGTATATGCTAGTGAGCATTCATGAGAATAAAGGAGGGCAGCAAATACCTCAAGAACCATGGTGGTTACCATCACAGTACAAACATTTCCGTCGATGTTGACTTTATGATGTCGAACTAACTCCAGTAGTTGCTGCATGCAATCAGCTGCATGAAGAGTATCCCCTTCCGGTGACCGCCATAAACTGAATTGCTTTTCCACTTCCTGTCATACCAAATTGTTGAAATATGAAACTACTGATGAGAAAGAACCAAAAGATATATGATTTCTTCAATATTTCCTCAGATCTCCGGCTAGCAAACAAAGAGATTTATCATCAAAGTTCAAACGCCATTCCAAGCAGCTAATATGCAAATTGCAAAGGACATTCTAAAACCGAGGCTGATATGAACGGAGAAATACAATAGGGAACCCACAACAATGAACTTACTGTAGAATAATGTAGACGAACGAACATTATACACATGTAAGGGTACATTATCAGTGTTCTCCGACATCCTTATACTACTTAGTAGTTAGTACATGAATATCACATACATGTACACCAAGATGCAAACTCCTAACATTCTCATGAATCCATCAATTAATAGTTAATAATTCATTGATTTCTCAACACAATAACACATACATTTCCATGCAAGTGCAAAACATTATAGATGGGAAGTACCTTGATAAAAGCCCCAGGGTTAGGGCAGTTTTGCCGTTTTGATAATCGTAGAGTGCATCGAGCAGCAGTGCTGCCATCTCTAAGGGCAACAGCCTTGAAAAAATCCAGCATGTTAGTCCTATCTTTCTTAGAAAGTTCAGCAGTCATGCCCACATCAAGAAATATCACATGAGGTCGTGATTCAAAGAGCTGTTTCTTTGGGCTTCTCTGACTTAGCCGAACAAGTATATTTCCAGGATGCATGTCAGCGTGGATAAAATTGTCGACCTGCAGATAGAGCTTAATTCTTTTAAACAATACACAAGTACTAGTAACAAAGAAAAAGACTTCAAGATAACCAGACAGACGTGGATCTCAAACTTCGTAGATAACAAGAATCAAACAATGAGCAGAAGTCTTTCTATAGTTTTAATTTCTAAACTACAACATATGGATCGAAATATCGAATTGCCGACAACGTTACTCCGACACTCAGACATGGTTGTGAGGATAAAAAGAATCAAAATTCCATAACAGAATACACCAAAAATTAGTCTAAGAAACACACCTCTTACTCTAGCCTCACCTAAAACGGAATTACACCTAAGTGAAATACCACTGCCTCAAGCGAAAAGCGCGTCTTTACGAACACTGGGGCTTTCATAAAAAATTGCACTACCAATTGTGGTTGTGAATCGTGGTAGCATACTATGATGCTGTGAGGCGAAACAATGATACTATTGACTTCAGCTTGTTTTTGCACCCGTCATAAGTCCTATCAGTCTAGAATCATTGTGCCGGTTAGATGGCATAGGCAATGACGGACTACACACTAGAATGGATGGGCGAGAAATTTTAAAAGAGTAATACGAGAAATTATATGTAGCCCTATGGGTTCACAAGAAAACCTAGTGAACGTAGGAGCACCATCCAATAACTAAGATTACAAAACAGAAGTATTCATGAGAAATAGATGTATGCAATGGGTATTCGAAAAAATGTAACAAAGGTTTTAGTAGTCATACAAAATAATGAAATGGATCAGCAGTCCAGCACTGTCACGATGAATGAGTTCACACTGACCAGAAATCATGAAATGATTTTGGCAACAAAATTACAAAAATACGTCGATCTCAGACAAAACAAACATATGCACCAGCAGTTCACTGTCATGACGCAAAGAAATCACATTTACAAGAAAGCAGACAATGAAATTAGCAACAAAATCATGCAGATTGCAGACACCTTATGTCAAGATAAAAGTTTACAACAACACTGGGAATTAGAATTGACAAGTAGACCAACCGGTTTAAAATAATGGAAATTGTTGATACTATTCAATAATTATTGAATTGAGGATCAGTTTGAAGCGGCGTTTGAAAGTATTACCCAAATTCTATACGTGTTTTTTGAATATTGGGATGGTTACTTGCAAGAATTATATAGGGGATCACTCTAAGACCAAGCAGATGTCCAATACCAAATTTCCATGCAAAAACAGGATTGAGGGAGTAGCATATGATAATTCAAGCACGAAGAATCAGGCGAAAAATGGCTTAATGATGATCAAGTTCATTACCAACTTGCCAGAATGAAAATTTTCTTGCTGTTAGAAGGAGAATAGCAAAGAAACATAAACTCATAACAAAAGCAATCTCAGAAATGCACGACATTATCATACTGGAAGCATTTTCAAAAGCATCTATTTCTTCAAGGAGGAAGATAATTTATTTATTTTTTTTCCAAAAATGCAGCAACTCATACCAAAAGCATTTTCAGAAGGGCATGACTGCCAATATGAGCAAGTGCAGTTTTGACACTATCGTTTCCTTCAAATTCATCGACATAGTGCAAAATACTTTCCCCGTGCTCAAAGGTTTCCACCAAAACTGCTGGGTGTACCAACGGATATAGAGGTTTAGGAAATGAAACATCCTTCCATTTCCGAAAGTTGTAACTGAAACGACTCAGATGTGCAGCCTCCCTTGCAAGATCAACTTGAGACATCATAAACACTGCAAACTGTTGCAAGCTTTCATCTAGTCTCAGCCAATTTAGTGAGGGTATGAAGCTTGAAATTTTAGCAAAGACATTTATTATCATGAAGTCTCTTCGTATAGCCTCACCAACCCCAGGATGTCTCACCTTTACGGCAACTAAAATAGGCTTCATTGGACGGCCAGGATACCGGAATTTTAGAGTAGCTCTGTGAACTTGAGCCACACTTCCGGACGCCACGGGCTTCTCTTCGAAACTCTCAAATATTTCACTGAGCTTTCGTCCAAATGCCTGTTCAATTGTTCTTTTTGAAAAAGGAAAGTCATGAGCTGGCGCTTTGGAGTGCAACTCAGCCAGTACTGTGCAAAGATCCTGAGGGAAGAGATCAGGCCTTGTTGCAGCCCACTGACCCCATTTAATGAATGCCGGACCCGCTTTTTCTAGAGTACGGTGTAGAACACGAAGCCATGCTTTCCTGAAGTCCTCACCAAGTGAATCAGCAAATGGAGCCATCATGATGCAAGGTGAAAATATGACTGCTAAATAAATTGCCCGTATAAAAACAAAAAGAGCCTCCGCCAACGAAAAAATAAAGGATGTCAGATAGATTTGTCCATTTTCTGCATGATTGTACAGAGCTTCAGAAACTGGTAAGCTTTCTGCACGACTCCACATACTCTGTCCAGCTGAAAGCTGTCCGACAATAACAGCGAGTAGACTGGGAGCAAGAAGGTGGTAGCGGCTTAAAGCTAAACTCACAGCAGTAGCCATTTTACTTATACAACCCAAAGTGGTCCCACCATGAAGCTGCATTAGTAGAAACTTTTTCCATGCAAGTTGAGTTTGGCGTGAGATTGTTATACTTGCAGAGAGACAATGCATTTTGCGGATGCCATAGATACTTAATTGATCCTTGACTTCAGAAAAGTGCCCAAATGTGTTTCTTTTCGCAATAAGATTGTACCTTGAACACGGATCCAATTTACTACAACTACATCTCTGATCTTGAAGAAAGGTCTGGACGATCCTTCTAACACTCCTAGAAGCCAAGGTTCTGCATTTAACAGCACGTAAGACATGCAGACGAATTGCAATAATATGAGCAAAGAAAGCACAGATGAAGTGATGACAACACAACTTGATGCATTCAACCACCAAATTTTGGATCAGAATGGAGGTTGCTCAGATCTTTCCATCTGATAGCACAACATTATCCCAATGCCTCAAGAGCATCCACAAATTTTGAGGTTGGAGGAGGTCGGATATGTGCAACATTACTTTGTGTTAAAAATAAAAAGAGAAGTTTTTCAAATGACCTGTGATGAAAATTGCATGGTACTAAGAATTGTTTTCCACTCAACAAATCATTCCACATCACAGAGAAGAATTGAGAACTAGTGGTTCAAATATCCTCCTAAGTCACAAAAGTAAACTACATGCTCCACCTCAAGGTAGCAAGGTGTTACACAAAAGTACTATGTGGTTAAACTTCTGTGTCGAGTAAAGTATTGATCAGGGGTGTGGTGAGGAATTTGAAAGACACTTCTTTTTTCCATTTTGTGGTCCAATTTGACAGCATAAATCCGTCGTGCGAATCGTTTCTCTCATTCGCTTTAAGATAAGAATCTTCCCTTACTGAAAGAATGTATTTCACCCTCAATCAACTATTAGTAGCACTAATTCGAAACTGTATATCGTCTATTGCCATGTTCTTTAAGGGTATGTTTGGATTGAGGGATTTGGAAGAAAAAGAATGGGAAGGAGAGTAGGGGGTTCAAGATCCCTTGTTTGGATAACAAATAAAGATGGAGGGAAAAAAAGGAGGAAGGATTTGGAGGGATCCATTACCCCTCCTCCAAGACAAATCAAAATCTCTCCACAATAGGCAACATTTGGAGGGAAATTGTATCCAAACACCCACACCTCATTTCGCCTCCCCTTCCCTCCCTTTCTCTTCCCTCCTTCCCCCTCCCCTTGCTATTCAAACACCTCTTTAGTCCTCCCTGAAAACATATTGCGGCTTTGCAGCTACCTAATCCACATGATTTCTACATTACATGCGGGTATGTTTGGATTGGGGAATTTGGAGGGAAAAGAAAGGGAGGGAGAGTAGGGGATTTAAAATCTCATGTTTGGATAGAAAATGAGGGTGAAGGGAAATGGAGGGGGAGAGATTTGGAGGGATCCAACTTCCCCCTTCATGCCTAATCAAAATCTCTCCGGGCAAGATTTGGAGGGAAATTGTATCCAAACACCCACAATCCATTCCCCATCCCCTTCCCTTCTCTCCCTTTCCCTTCCCTCTTTCCCCCTCCCCTCCCTTTCCCTCCACTTTTGCTATCCAAACAGACCTAAGAGACCAACACTTCTTTTTGTGAAACACGTGAAAGAAGCACTGCAAGGTACAAACAAACCCATTGTTTGAAACTTTGAATAGGAAACGAGGAGGGAAGAAGAGGGGGGAAGGGGGAATGGATCAATAGCGTTTTAACTTTATCCTATGTTGGAGTGATGTTAATTTGACTTGGATCCCTCCAAATCCCTCTCCTCCAAATCACTCCAATCCAACTAGCTAACCAAACGAGGAATTTTGTTCCCCTACCTTTCCCTCCCCTTCAAATCCCTCCATCCAAAGAAAAGGGTTATTCTTTGCTTGCATATGAAACATCTCGGCCTGATGAGCAACACTCCGTATTAGAAATTTATACTGAGTTTCCAGAGACGAGAAACTTATCATTGTCATATACATCAGCCTGATGAGCAATACTCCGTACTAAAACTCAGCTCAAAACTAACTAATTACACAATACTACTTGACAAGCTCTTCGATCTAAGCGACTATCTAACATTTCAATACAACATTGAAACATAATCACTCTAATCCCACATTCTACTACTCCATAACATCCATCAAAAACATCAGGCATATTTGTTCTAGGAGCGGAGCTAGAAATGAAACTTTGAAGTAGCAAACTTTCCTCTTGTTCTTCTATATTTACGCTACGGTTTCACATTCAGGGATCTTTTAGTAGCAAAAATCGATCACCTTAACTATTTATTACGGATTTGGGATATCGAGTGTTACCCTTTGCTACTAACTAGCTCCGCCCTGCGATACACAGTACAACTCAATAGCATAACATTGCAACTACAACACAAAATCAATAAAACCCATTACTCCAAACATCACAGAAATTACTTCAGCATATAAAGATCCAATTTTTATTATTTTCAAACATTCCCAACAAAAATCAAAAACTACCCAATTCAAAACTAAATTAATACTAAATAATCATGTAATTAGTAATTACTTCACATAAAACATCAAGGAATCAAACATAATTAATTAAACCCTCAAATAAAATGGTACTGTAAAATAAAAGAGGGAAAAATTACCTGGACATAGTTAATTTATCTAGTGTTTTTAAGCATTATTTGGATAATAAATTAGTTGGAAATCATCAAAAATACTCAAAATGTCGGATTTTTTTTGGTGTGTGTTTAGATTTTTTTCCCAGAAAAAATGAGCAAAAAGAAAAAGAAAAAGAAGGTTGAGTAAGTGTAAGCTAAGCTCTCGTCGTAGACAAATCAAAACTCATGTAAAAGTAAGTTTGGTTTTAAATTAGTTTTAAATCCGGGTAAATTGAAGGTTTATTTTAAAATCTTGTACTCGTATAAAAATATTTAACTATTTATGTTGGAAAAAGTTCCCATTGTAGACTTTTTTATTTTATTTTCCGGTCTCAAATAGCTTTGCGATGACTAGTTTTGTTGGAAAACGAGTTATTACCGCAATATTAATTGTTGTTAACGACGTGCTTTGTTTATTCTGCGACAAAAATTTGTTATAGCTAATTGATAACCGCGCGTTTTGTTGTAGTTGTTCTTAATTTAATGGAGAATTACACGAGGTTATTTGGAAAAAGAAAGAAAACGTTGTCAATTTTCTAAATTGTTAAAATGCAGTTTTGTTAAATCATGCAATCGGTCTACCCACACCTAGATGGTAAGTCGAGAAAGTAGACCCTTATCCTCGTAACTTGATAAATCTCTTTTTAGCAAGCATCAGAGGAATTATCCGACTGGCTAATGGCATACCCGGACAAATCCGTCCGGCGACTTGAACCAAATGGAATAACTTCAAAATTATGGCCTTTGACATCGATTTCTGATCTTAAAAACCTTTCCGGCTCAAACTTCTCCGGGTTATCCCAAGTCATAGGATCTCTTCCTATAGCCCATACGTTAAGTAACACCATTGAGTCTTTAGGAATTGTGTAGCCGAATATGTTTACGTCAGAGTCGACTTTCCTTGGTACAGGGATCGGAGCTGGAGGGTGTAATCGCAGGGTTTCCTTGACAATTGCTTGCAAATATGGTAGTTTAGAAATATGACATTCTTGTACTGAATTTCCTATTCGGACCGTTTTCTGAAGCTCTGCTTGTAAGATTTTGAGTTTGTCCGGATTGTGAATTAGTTCTGCCATAGCCCACTCGAACGTATTTGACGTTGTGTCTGTTCCTGCAACAATTAAATCCTAATCGCGAAAAATTTGAGAAGTCATTATATTACTACATGCATACATACATAGAAAAATCGGAACTTGTACGTAAAAATACGCATACAATAACAAAAGTGGAATGAAGGGAGTAACGATTTACCAAAAACAGGTTCGGAATAGCTGATGCCTTAATATATTCAGCATCATTTTCTTGCATCGTACATAATTTGGTAAGCTCCTAACGCGCAGTCGCTCTTCAATAACGCCATTGAAGATGTCAAGGATCTTACGGCCGTGAATGGCCGTACACCGTTTGATTCCTTGGACATCTATCTTCTTCAGAACAGGAAAAAAGTCTGCAATATTAGGCTTCCTCATTTCGTCAATTATACCACGAAATGTCTTTCGGAATGAGCAAGATAATTCCAAAGCAGGATCAACCAAATCGAGTGAAATTAATGTCGTCGACAGAATATTCAATACGACATTAAAACCCGCTTGTCCGATATCTACAACTACGCCAGTGTTTGAGCATTTTTGTACGTACGAGTAAAGGTCTTTCACCTTATTCTCTCGAATGTTTCGACTAGCGTCAAGTTTACGTGCAGAAAATATATGGGAAACGGAGATTTTACGAAGATTTCGCCATTTTAAAGTTGGCGGAAGAGAAATGAGCGAATTTTCATGGTGGTTCATTGCCTCAACTGCATGAATTACAGTCCTATTGGAGAAAATAAGGTTATGTTTTTGCAAAGCTTCTTTTACGACAGCGGCCGAAGAAAAAACAACAGTCGGAAGCTGTCCAAGTTTGAGAAGCATGATCGGGCCATGTATCTTAGCCAGTTCAGCTAATGATTTATGAAGCGAATGGCCGTCGACACACAAAAGATTTCCGAAAATGGGTAGTAGACTGTTAATGAAATGAAACAGAGAAATAAAATTACGTTTAGGTAACCAACGTAAAATTCCATAATACCGTCTTACACAAGTATTTGTGAGATTACATTCCGTTCTTCGGCATTTATAAAGAGTTTACCCAACCACATAATTTCAATGCAAATGAAAATTCTACTGTTATAAATCATGCTTGAGCTGGTTCGACAGTAAAATGTAAATTATAGTGGCACTCTAACAGTACTAACTGCCAACAAACTTATAGGCTATGATCCTATGATAATTGTAGATGATTTGAACTGGTTTTTCAAGCTCTTGGAATCGGTACGGTCAAAGCTTACCTCGAGTTCAGAGAAACTAATCTTGTCAAGATCAATTTAACCGAATCCAAGCTTAAAATGACTCGGATTGAAAACTTGTTTAAGATTCTTTAGTAATTTTTTCAGTTCTACCTCTGCTTTTGTTTATTTAACGGGTTTTAGAAACGGTTGTTTTTATCATTTTACTTGCTTACAAGTTCAGTAATTATTGTGTGCGACTATTGTATAGTATAACAAATAAAAAGTGGCCATTGAATTAAAATTACACATTTTATATGAATAATAAGTAATCATTTTAACATATTGTGGTAACTTTTTATACCATAAAATAATCATTTTTTAACTGGTTGCACCATACAATACTACGATTTGTGTAACAAGTTTATTTTCGACCATGCATTACTAAACCCAATTTTCCAATCTAAAATTCATTTCATTTAATCAGTACATTTTTTTTCAATTCATTTTTACAATTTTCAAGGTGATTAATGCACTCTAATTAATACTCTAAATAGTTTCTAAACAAGTGTCTATTTTACCATTTTATGTTGAAAAGTGATCACTTTAAAACGGTTAAATTTTTTTATCATAAAATGGTCATTTTCTTTTTACTATACCGTAGTACGCCAACATAATATAATTTGCAAGTAATAAATATACAAGTAATAAATGAACATCCTACATTCGTTTTCGTACTTTTGTTGCGTTGTTGTATAGTGAGTTTTGTCTGGATGATAATTTAATTTAGTACTAGGAGAACTGTTGATCTACATGATTTACATGCTTGGGACTTTGGGAGGTACCAATGTACCATGATATTATTGAATATTCATCAACCCGATTTAACCGATTTTGTAAACTCAGGGAAGGGTTAGAAGGGACGTTTTTTTCCTACCGACATATATAATTGGGCTAGGATAACGGATCTCCTTCAGGGGCGGACCCAGGATTTTAGCATAAGGGGGCATAATAATTTTTTTAAATCCATTGTCCATCTTTAGAAAAAACGTACTCGGTATATATTTTGAATTTTTTTCCCCTAAAACTAGTATGGTAAAATGTTAAAATGGAAAAATATTAGTTTGTCTAATTATTTAACCTAATTATTGATACTCCGTAGTCTACTTTGAATTGGAAATAAATGTATCTTTAAGTTAATGATGATTAATTTGTCTTACTAAACTATATATTACATACTAATACAAATAAAAACAATATATACAATTGGCTTAATGGTTAAAGAATAGGTATGTTACATATGAGGTCTAAAGTTCAACTCCTCAATCTATCATTTTTTAATACTACTTACAAATGATCCTCACAAATATTTATTTCTAAAATTCCATGGTGGGCACCTGCCCACCCGGCCCCCAGGTCCGCCCATGATCTCCTTCACACCATTATCTTCAAACGTTTTATAATTGGGCTGACCCGTTTCATTTGATTTTCTGCTGATAATTTATTGGACCTTTTTCATGCACAGATTGTATTGGATTGTATTTATAAACTCGAAAAACCGATCAAAAATATTTGAATTACTAATCGTCGGAACACCTGTTTTGAGTAACTTGAATAGCACCCGAAACCCGACCGCCAAATCAATCTAAATCGAACCGAAACTGAACGAAATTCAAAAATAACCAAATAATACCCGAATCTGAATATATCTGAACCGATAACACTTGTACCGATAAACCAAAGTTAAAAGTATTTATTTTCTCATAAAACACTCAAATTCTAGGTGTTTATTCATTAATTTTTTATTTATTAATGGTATTATGAATTATTATATTCAAATTCAAAAATATAAGGTATATTTAAGCTTATTTTTTTTAACCTTAAGCCCAAGAAATTATGATCCAAAATTCAACATAACCGATATTGACCCGACCTGAACCACCTGACTCGAAATGGCATAGACTGATTAAAGTGGGTAAGTAGAATAGACCCGGTCGAAATTGAACTGAAACTGAAACTAAAGTCACCCCTATTTAGATTGAATTGATTTAACCCGATCTAAAATCGAACTGAATGACCTATTTATCATGTCTAAATTATACGTACACTCTTTAATGGTACACTTCAAAAAAAGTTTACCTTGTTTAAGTTATTTGTGTAGATGTATGTGGTGTTTGACGTAACTTTTAAAGTATTTTTGTAATTGAAAAGGCAGAAATTAGGCCAAACACTAGAAACTAGGGAGGATTAAAAATGCTTTTAAAAAGCCAAAAGCTAATAACTAACTCCCAAAAGTAGAAACAGCAAATTGTTACTTTTACTTCTAATTTTCACTCTAGTGCCTAAAAAGTCCAAAAAAGTAGTTAGGTTAAACATAAATTTTTATTAAAAAATTGTTTTTACCAAAGTTTGACCAAACAACCGAAACTTTTCCAAAAAATAACTTGTGAATAAACTCATTTTAAAAAGAAAAAACTTTTTACATAATTTTATAGTAGCAGTTGTATAAAACAATCTCCTATATACTAAAAGAATAAAACATCTCATATATTTTTCCTCCAAACTCCATCAACTTATATAAGGAAAGAACTGAGTTTTTTTTCTAAACTATTATCTTTTCTTTAATGTATACTTTTTTCATTAAATCCTCGATTGTAATGTTCTAATAAAAAAAAAAGTGGTATAAAATTATAAAATACAAATTGCTAATCTTTCTTTAAAAATGGTTTGATGCAAACATACACGGTATAAAAGAAAAATATAAAATAATATTATTAGCTTTATGAGAAAAAAAATAAAAATTCATTAAGATGATTTAAGAAAAGTAATAAAATGAAATCCTTAACTTTGTGATAGAAAAACTCATTAAAATATAGATTTCATGACATACTCAATTTGTTTATTAGTTTTGCAGTTTCATTTTTTTCCCATATCAAAATACAATAATCTGAAATATGAAAAAGTTAAGGTATAAATCTAAATGAAAAAGTAACACACACTAAAAACTAAATACTCTATAAATAGCGCACATTTATTGCGCGGGATCTATACTAGTTTTAAATTAAAATGGTTGGGCTTTAAAAATTATTGTCTCCATTCTAGTCAATAATTTACATTTACTTTATATCCCCTCACAGAATAAAGCAAATATAAACTATTCCCGGAAATCCCTTATATACTAAAAGATTAACACATCTCTAAATTTTCCCGCTTAAATTTTCCGCCTAAGTGATATTTTACTTGACAATATTTCTTTCATTATTAATCAGTCTTCACTATCTATATTTACTATTGAACAATATTTATCTCCTAACTAATTTTGTAAGTTAAATCATGGTATAACATCTATCATTGTTTTAATTTTTACATAAATAAGGCTAATAAAATATCGCTTTACAATTAAATATGCAAATTTTCTACTATTTTAAAAATGGAAATAAACTGCATTAATTAGTTTAATTAATTGTCAAATATTTGTATCTAAAATACCGTGCATTTGCACGGATCTATACTAATATAGAGATTACGTAAACAAATTTTCCAATGCGACGGATTCACTCCATTCTCTAAAATTTTGTCTTTAGCAATCAATAATAGTCAAATTGAGACACCTTATCTTAAACATGTCACGTCATTATCCAAAGCGTCTTGCTTGTGACATGCACTATCCGTCACAAGCCGAAAACGATAGTGTCCCTCTGATGATAAGGTAAGTGGGAGGACAAGTGGGGGAAATGGAGCAACCAATGAGTAGTGACACTTGCATACTGTAAGAGGGGCACTATCCGTCTTCAGCTTGTGATGGATAATTCCCGTATTTGATCTACCCATGTCTCCCAAAACAAGGGGCTCCCTTTATTTTTGTACCTTGTTTTCTTGCTTAAACCACTAACAATTATTTTATGGTAATCGTACCTCTATATATATCACTCGACTCGATCACTAAATCATAATCATAAAATCACATTAACGTACCAAAAATCAATTTTACAAAATTAATCATCGAAAAACGATAATAATAATCCGAATATTTTGAATAAAAAATGAGTTCCACAAAAGGAAAATGGGCATGGATAATAATGTCAACAGTAGAAGGATTAAAAGATCAAGGATTTGCGAGATGGAATTATACAATTAAGCATATTCATCATCATGCTAAGAATAATTTTAGGTCGTATTCTCAAGCTAATAAGCTTTCCGGGTCGTCTTCGTCTCTAAATTTAAATAAGTTGAAGGATGATAAATTGAAGCAGTCGGAAGAGTCTCTTAGGACTGTCATGTACTTGAGCTGTTGGGGTCCTAATTAGAGATGATAATATAGTCGCAAAATGATTTGAGGTCGACTGTATGAATTATCGTATGTTAGTTGTAATATGTAGATATATCATATATGTATACTTCCTAAGTGGAATGCTCTTAATTATGATATACATAGTAGTTGTTATGGTTTTCCACCTTGATAATATTCAGTCCTATGTAGTCGTTATTTTATTTATATCAGTTTATTGTTATCGAAAAAAGAAAAGATCTATACAAATCCGTAATTTCAACCTAAAATATTTTTATAAGACTAGGAACAATAAATAGTCTTGCTTACAATAAATGAGTGATCATATGCACCATCATCTCCTACAAAAGTGTCGCTTTGGATGGTTTTATACTTTCGCTGTAAATAATTCACATTTATAACGGTTGTAAACAATAATAACAATAACATAAGATGCAAGCATTTAAGATTATGAAATTTCTTAAAAATAGTTTCATAATTACCTAAATTTGTTGGAATTAGCTATATCATATTAATCATGAGAATAAGAGTTAATTTAAATGGTAAGAACTCTCTTACGTCAACCATAAAGTTGGATGTTCTATTCTCACCCGCGACATAGTGCGCTTATATAAACCCAACTCTCTCGGTACCTGACCCCATATTTTAGAAGTTTAAAGTATGTGTTTAAGTGAGATAGTAAATTTAGAAAAAAAAAAATTGTAAATAGAATATTCCATACTTTTCAGAATAAAAATAAATAATTATGACATTTCAAGAAATTTATATCTCGTTTCAATACTCACAAAATTATACGAAAAAGTATTGTCAAATGAAGACTCCGATTAGAGCATTTTTCTCCTTGTTCTAAAAATATAAATTTCGTAAATTTTCTCAAGTAGATTTTTTTAAAGCTAAAAGTTTCTATAATCTAAACTTTTAATAACAAAAAAAACTACACCATTCGTCTTGGTCGTTTATTTGCCTTTAGTTTTGAAATAAAGACCAATAAAAAATGAGGGGTACAATTATTATTGGATGACAAGTGGGCCAAATTGAGTGTGGAAGATCAAATTACCCGTCAAAGAGATTCTCAAAATAGAAAGGTAAATGATTGACTGAAACACCACAAAATGAAATAGATAACAAATGACAAGGACAAAAGGAGTAATTCTTAATTGATTTGGTTGCATAAGGTCATTAGAGTTGGCCACAATCCAAGAAAGTTAAGCCACCACCTCATACGGATTTGAAATCACTGGCCCGATGGGCGATGGCCAAGAGATAAGCCGACTCAAGCCACCACCACACCGGGCTTTAAAATCACTTGCCCGATCATGCCCCTTTGACTGGTTGTCCGATCCTGTTATATTTTTTATCTTATTTTTATCTAAAAGAGTCGTGATGTGCCAGACTGCCAGACTAATCAAAGTAGGTTTTCCCGAACTGATGTGTGATACGAGATGTGTCGTTTTCGGCCAATGGAAGGGTCAACCCGGTGCGAGACTAAGGCTGTGTCAAGCCAAGAGATGGGTCGGACAGGTCAGAGACTCAAATAAAAAGCGATCTAACGCGTTGTGCAGGCAGACGAGCCTAGTCTGTACTGACCCACCACATTGGCCACCTTTACACGTACTATAAATCGGATATATCTTAATTTTTTTAAGTCCATATCATGCCCATTATTAAGAGAGCGACGCTCCCGTGTGAGTTGGGACCCACAGATTTGCCCAAAAAACTAGGGGCACACACACCGTTTCCTTAACCAAGCAACAACAATTATTATCCATAGCTCCATACCATACTCTATCAACTATCAAAGCGTCTCCCCTTGTGACGGGTCGGTATTTGTGACGGG
>VHZZ01000005.1:418413-445433 GCA_009801015.1 Silene noctiflora
AATATGGTAACTTTTGAAGCAACCTCGAACACGTGGTAGAAAAACGGCTTGAAAAAGAAACGTGACCCCGTACGACCTCCCAAACAACTCAAATTAAAGTGTAATAAACTTATAATACACAATCTTTGGGATTTTCGGGACCGGAACAAAAATGTCTATAAATCATAAGGATGGTTCCTCAAGTCAGATAAAGCGGTCAAACAAATATTAAAGAGCAACGGAGGATTTTTGAGGGTGTAGATATGCGATAAACTAGCCTGGGGCGAAAATCGGATAATCATGAAAACAGATTAAGAGTTGTGATTTGGGGAGAAATCAAATAGGGTAACTCTTAAAGTGATCCCGAAAACCTATTAGAAAAACTGCATGAAAAAAAACAAAAAATTGACCCAGTACGACCTTCCGAATAATGACTCGAACTGAAGTGTATAATATACGGTGTTCGAGATTTCAGGATCCCGAAACGAAAATGTCTGTAAATCACACGAACGATTCTTTGGATCAGAAAAAGCAGTCACGCAAAATTTGAGGAGCAACATGGAATTTTTGAGGTTGTTGTTATGCGATAAACCAACGTCGAGCGATAACCGGTGAATCGTGAACAATGGATTAATAGTGGTGATTTGAGGCTGAAATTAAATAGGGTAAGTCTTAATGCGATACCGAAGACGTGGTGGAAAACCGCGTGAAAAAAAAAAACGTGACTCGGTACGACCTCTCGAACGACTCAAATTAAAGTGTATAAATACATGGTTTTCGGGATTTCGGAGTCCAAAAAAATGTATGTAAATCACATAGACGATTCATCGGGTCAGATAAAATAGTTACACAAATTTTGAGGAGTAAGGCTCTATTCTTTTGGACTGAAACGGATCTGAACTGAACTGAACTTATAGGATCTGAACTGAACTTATAATATCTGAACTGAACTGAACTGAACTTATAGGATCTGAACTGAACTTATAATATCTGAACTGAACTGAACTTATAGGATCTGAACGGAACTGAACATATATGATCTGAATTGAACTTATTGGATCTGAACTGAACTGAACTTATAAGATCTGAACTTAACTGAACTTATAGGATCTGAAATGAATTTACAGGATCCATTAAATTAATTTATTTAATTTAACTTTATTATTATTGTTATTGTTATTGTTATTGTTATTATTGTTTTTTTTATTACGTAAGGAAACCTTGTTATTATTGTTATTGTTATTATTGTTGTTATTTTTGTTATTATTATTAATGTTATTACTATTGTTGTTGTTATTGTTGTTGTTTTAGTATTGTTATTATTATGCAAAATTTTATTGAGATTAAACAAAAATTTTACAAGAAATTAGTGGGCAGCTAAAAGAAAACATTGATAAGAAAATATGGTCTAAAACGCAAGGTAAGATAATAACATTTTTCCGCTTTATATAAATTGGGTTGTTCATACATTATACTACGATTACATTACGATAAAAAATATGTTGTCATTTGGGACTGAAATCAAATATGTTAACTTTTAAAGTGATCCGATTCCCGACATGTATTAGAAAAATCGCGTGAAAAAAAAAATGGCCTAATGAAACCTCCCAAACCTCTCATGAATATTTTTTAAAAACCTGTCGGGCCGATTAATTAGGAGTGCAACAAGTTTCACTTGTGACGGGTCAAGTATAACTCACATGGGTAGATAAAACAAAAGTAAAAGTGCCTAAATAATCCCAAAAGGCTTGTTCTTATCTTACCAAATAAGGATTATTCAATCCGTTAAAAGCTTGTGACGGATGTCATGATTTTCTCTATTATTACTCTTGTGAGTTGGGACCCCAGAGTCGCCCAAAAAACCAGCAAAGTGTCTTGCTTGTGACGGACACTATCCGTCACAAGTTGAAGACGGATAGTGTCCCTCTCACAATAAAGCAAGTGGGAGGGCAAGTGGGGGAAAATGGAGCATCCAATGGACTGTGCCACTTACATATTGTGAGAGTGCACTATCCGTCTTCAACTTGTGACGGATAGTGGCCGTTTTGTGAAAAACCACTGGCACACCAAACAACCTTTCCTCCTGATTTCCTTAAACAAGCAACAACAATCATTATCCATCCATACATTTCTTTATCAACCAATTTTCTCATCTATATATATTCACACTCTAGTTCATAATCTAAAACATCCAACTTACAACTTACAACAACAAATCAACCAAAATCTCTCAAGTAACCCTTTTAAAGATTACTAACTCGAATCTCGTCAACATCAAAATCGTCTAAAAAAAGCTTCAAATTAATTAAATTACAATATGAGTTATACAAAAGGCAAAGCATCATGGATAGTAATGGCAACAATAGAAGGAATGAAAGATCATGGTTATGCAAGATGGAATTATACAATTAGGTCTCTTCATCAATATGCTAATAATAATATTAAATCCTTTACTCTAGCTAAAAGGCTTTCCGGGTCGTCTTCTTCATCATCGTCATTGTCATCTTGTTCGATTTCAATCAAGATTAGGGATGACAAATTGAAGAAATCTGAGGAGTCTCTTAGGAAAGTCATGTTTTTGAGTACTTGGGGTCCTAATTAATAAGGGCATACTACCAATTGTATTAGGGCAATTCTCATTTGTGACGGAAGGTATCCGTCACTTTGAGAAGACGGGTACCACTTTTACTCACAAATGACCCATAGAGAAAAGCAAGTGGAGGGGTGCCCCACCTTTTGCTTTATTCGTTTTGTGTGTGGCATTACCCGTCACAAATACCGACCCGTCACAAGGGAGACGCTTTGATTGTATTATGTTTTAATTTGCTCAATTGTATATATATATAATATTATAATCCCTATGATTTACGCAAATTCTCGTAATAATCTTCATCGAGTTCCAATTTTATAAGATTAATTAATACGAGTATTGTTTTATTAACCCCACATGCATTTGATTGTTGTTTTGATTATTTCTAATTTTGTTTACTTTAATTTAAACATTTCGATCAAGTAGGTTAACTCTTAAGCAACCGTGGACACTTGATTGAAAAACAAGTTGAAAAAGAAACGTAACCCGGTACGACCTCACGAACGGCCTAAAATAAAGTGTATAATACACAGTTTTCGAGATTTTAGGGTCCCGGAATAAAAATGTTTGTAAATCACAAGGATGGTTACTCGGGTTTGTTAAAATGGTCACACAAATATTGAGAAGCAACAGAGGATTTTTGAGGGTGTAGATATGCAATAAGCCAGCCTTGAGCGAAAATCGGATAATCATGAAAATAGATTAAGAGTTGTGATTAGAGGCTGAAATCAAATATGGTAACTCTTAAAGCGATCCTAAACATGTATTAGAAAAAACGCGTGAAAAAAACGTGACCGAGCACGACCTTCCGAATAACAGCTCAAATTGAAGTGTATAATACACGGTTTTCGGGATTTCAGGGTCCCGAAACGAAAATGTCTATAAATCACAATGATGGTTCCTTGGATCAGATAAATCGGTCACAAAAATATTGAGGAGCAACCGAGGATTTTTGAGGGTGTAGATATGCGATAAACCATCCTCGGGCGAAAATCTGATAATCATGAACAATAGATTTATAATTGTGGTTTGGGGCTGAAATCAAATAAGCTAACTCTTAAAGTGATCCCGAACACGTATTAGAAAAACCGCGTGAAAAAAAATCGTGAGCCAGTACGACTTTTCGAATAATGGCTCAAATTGAAGTGTATATAATACACGGTTTTCGGGATTTTAGGGTCTCGGAACGAAAATGTCTGTAAATCATATGAACAGTTCTTTGGATCAGATAAAGCATGTCACACAAATTTTGAGGAGCAACATAGAATTTTTGAGGGTGTCGATATGCGATAAATCAACGTCGGACGAAAATCGTTGAATCATTAACAATGGATTAATAGTGGTGATTTGAGGCTAAACTCAAATAGGGTAACTCTTAAAAGTGATACCGAACACGTGGTAGAAAAACCGCGTGAAAAAGAAACGTGATTTGAAGCTGAAATCAAATAGGATACTTTTAAAGCAATCCCGAACATGTATAAAAAAACATGTGAAAAAAAAGGTGACCCAGTACAACCCCCGAACGGCTCAAATTGAAGTGTATAATGCACGATTTTCGGGATTTCAGGGCTCCGGAACGAAAATGTCTATAAATCACACAGACGGTTCTTCGGATCAGATAGAGTGGCCACACAAATTTTGAGGAACAATAAAGTATTTTTGAGAGTGTCGCTATGCGATAAACCAACATCGGACGAAAAGCGGTGAATCGTGAACAATGAATTAATAGTGGTGATTTGAGGCAAAAATCAAATCGGGTAACTTTTATATCGATACCGAACACGTAGTAAAAAAAAACCGTGTGAAAAAATAACGTGACCTTGTACGACCTCCCGAACGGCTTAAATTAAAGTCTATAATACATGGTTTTCGGGATTTCATGGTCCCTGAACAGAAAAGTTTTTAAATCACAGAGACAGTTCATCGGGTCAAATAATGTAGTCAGACAAATTTTTAGGAGTAACAGTGGATTTTTGTGAGTGTAGATATGTGATAAACCAGCATTGGGTAAAAAACGGATAATCATGAACAATAGATTAATAGTTGTGATTTGGGTCTGAAATCAAATAGGATAACTCTTATAACGATCCCGAAGACGTATTAGGAAAACTGTGTAAAAAAAACGTGACCAAGTACGACCTTCCGAACAGTTCAAATTTAACCATACAATACACGGTTTTCAGGATTTCTGAGATCCTGGAACGAAGATGTTTGTAAATCACGTGGACGGTCCCTCAAATAAGATAAAACCAGTCACACAAATTTTTGAGAATAAACAGAGGATTTTTGAGAGTATCGCTATGCAATAAACCAGACTCGGTCGAAAATCGGTGAATCATGAACAATGGTTTATGTCTCACCTTTAATGCCAAAACCCAAAGGGCCCCAAAAACATGACTTTCAACTAGTTTCAAGTCTTTTACGGACACTAGTATCGCACTATCGCACGTGGTTTCATCTTAAACAATTGTCGATCACTCCCATTACAAGATGTTTTGCTTCAGCTTTCCGTTTCTCATCTGAAATAAGACGGATAATATGTTGCCATTTTACAATAAAATGTTGCTATTTTTAGATAATATATTACTATTATTTTCCACATCATTTTCAGGTTAAAAAGTGACAATTCTAGTTATAACATTTTGTCGTTAAATAGTTACATTCTATTAAAAAATGACAATATTTTATCCGTCTAGACGAATTTGCGCTCCCATTAATATGCTACCCGTATTTGGACTAAAACTTTACATGGTAATCTCCGAAACCATTGGTATTAAACAATTCTATATAGCCCCTAGTTTTTCTTACCAAACCATAATATAAATACAACTATAAAATTTCCTTACCAAAACACAAACATAACAAAACAAATTCAAATTTCTTACTATTATTTCTTCATTTATTTACCAAATAATTATTTCTAGCAAAAAAATTGGAAAAAATTAAAATGAGTGGAGGAATTGCATGCAGAACGTATATAGTAACGGCAAGTATGGGAGCAGTAGAAGCATTAAAAGATCAAGGATTTGCGAGGTGGAATTACCCTTTAAGATGTCTTCACCACCGTCTTAAGAACTCGATTCGGTCCTCGATTAGGGCTTCATCGACTACGGCTAATGCCGGTCGGAAGACGGTGGTGAAGACTGAGAAAACTATGCGTAAAGTTATGGAGCTTGATTGCTGGGGTCCTAGTACCACTCGCTTTTAATACTTGTGCATGTCACATTTTATTATCTAATATCGGACAGTTCTGAGAACACAATGTAGTCTGCCACTCGTTATGTAAGAAATACATAATGTAATCTGCCACTCGTTATGTAAGAGCATTATTTTATAGATTAATTTCTCGAGAGCTTTTTTTGACGTGACAGAGTACATTTTAGAGTGACTATTTAAGAAAGAATTTGTATTTGGTTATAATTTTTATCTAATTTGTTGTCAAAAATGTTGATCAATCGCGGCGATTGTATACAAGTATACACAACTAGTCACATTAACACAAAACAAATTAAGTTGTATTTCCATCTCAATTATTTGTTTACCTACGTCCTACATGGGTCTGCGAGCGAGTGACGCCGCGTCTCAAATTTGGGAGAAACCTACCATCAATTTCCAATTAGTTGCTTTTAGATCTCCAATTTGAGAGAATCTTACCATCAGTTTCCTTTTGGTCCCATAATATTGGCTTTGATGATTACATCATTAAAGTACTAAACCATGGGCTGCACTTTTCTTCATGCATTGAAAAAACCAGCAAAATTTTTCACCTATCCATATCATGGCTATAAAACAGCACTGTACAACAAAATTTAACCCGAAATATAACACTAATTCTCATTTCTGACGGACGTATCCGTCACAAATGAGAAGACGGGTACCAAATTATGAGACAAAAAAACAAAATAGAGGAGAGAGGAAAGCAAGTGGGGGTGTCCCCACCTTGTCCCCCTATTCGTTTTGTGAGTGGCATTACCCGTCTTCATTTGTGACCCGTCACAAGGGAGACGCTTTGGAAATATAAAATGTCTTAGTCTAATGATTAGATCGAAATATAAAACAGCACTGTACAACAACTTTTCTTTTGGCTCGAATTGGTGTCGATCTAACACCTTTTATGTTCAGAAAGTCAGTGTTGGTGATTTAAGAGTAATTACCGGTTCATTTTTGCGTAATTAAGGTTGGTTCGTAGATGGGTAATCTCTGCACGGGAAAATACGGAGTGTATACTTGCATAATTATTTACGGGATTACGGTATAACATTCGAACGAATGATTATGACGGGGGTAAATCGAATACTGATTTCTGAAGAGTCCTCTTCAGAAATACACTCCCCTTGGTTCCTTTCCCTGTAATCCTTCTCTATATAAATAGAAGAAGGATTACTGACGAAAAATTCTTCAACACATCACCGAACAATTAACATTCAACATAAAATATTTCTATATTACGTCTCTGATCTTTGAGTGCCAAAAATCAGAGGGGACCGTCTTATCTCAGTAGAAAATTCGGTAACACCCAGGCACAAGTAAGGGTCGAATTATTCTATTAGGAAAACGGAGTTGATTCGGTCCGGTAACATTGTCAATTCCTGTTTTGTGATAATCATTTCCATAACAGTCAGGAAGCCAAAATTGGCAATTTAACATTCTAGCATACTCTCTGTGATTCCACTTTCTGCAAGTTATCGAATATACAACAATGTACTCCTGTGCAGTCCGCATTATCGAGTTGTTTTCTTCAATTCGACATTCATTCTCAGTTCGATTGAAAGCCAGGTGAATTCGCTGATATAAACTAATATAACTTTCAATTTTATTTAGTAGTCGACTATGGCTTAAAACTCGACAACATATAACCTTACTCGCTAAAAAGGGTCGCCGATTTTTAGTCTTAGATTAGTCTTTAAAATTAGTTTCAAGTGATCGCAAATACTCTTCCAACTTTTTGATAAGCTCACTTTTCTACTATCTAATTAGCTTATCTTAGCATAATAACGCGGCTTTTGGACGCGGTTTCATGTGACTTATGTCACTTTTACCGTATTCTCAATGTCGAGTTAATAACGGAGTTTTGGGATTAGGATTGGGTGCTAAAGAGTGATTTGAAATCTACCATACGATGTATGTCAAGTGAATTGGTTCTACAAGTAAGACGGAAGACTAACTATGGCATGAAGAAGTTAAAGGATGACGCAAATGGATATTTGAAGCGTCGTTTGCATAGGGATCAACTTCAAATGGTTATATCTTGAGTTCTAGAGCTCGTATCGATGCAAGGCCATGTGGAGGCGATAGCTTATGTTCTTAGCTTTCCAGCGGAAGGTCACACGCCTCATTTGGCCAAGAAACAAGAGAGATATGGCCTTTGAAAAATGCTGTCCAGCACAAAAGGCGCACGGTGTGCCCTATTGCCCTGTAAACGGAGCACCGTGCGCCTTCTGCTCTGTCTCTTCCGCGCTGTTACGGATCAAGCAAGCAATTCAAGGCCCACTTCTCTCGCTTAATTTTAGGCTATAAAAGGGTTATTATATTAGGTTTTTACAAATCTTATCATCCCATATCTACCATCTTATCCTATCTTTGACTTTATTTTGGAATCAAGTTGTAATTTGGATAATTATCATCTTAATTTGGGTTCTAGATCTACTCTGGAAAACTAATCTCCCCTCTTAATCCAATCTCAAAGGTGTTCTTTTGGTTGTAAGATACTTTAATCTTTCCCTAATTATCTTTATTATTGTTAATCCATTTTGTTTAGTGTTGAAATTTGGAAACTTTGTTTGATTGAAGTGATTAAGTGTGATTTCCTTGTTGCTTCATCTTTCCAATTTCCTTATTTCCTTGTAATTAGGCTAATGAATGTGATTTCTTCTTAGCTTGAGCAACAAGAAATGGATTAACTTGTAATTAAGCATTAATTGTGTTTAATTACCCCTATTAGGTCTTTCATGCTTTATCTTCTTGCTAAAAACTTTACTTTTGAGTAGTTAGTAGATACTCCCTCCGTCTCGATCATTTGTTGTCCTTTGATTTTGACACAAAGACCAAGGAAAGAGGAGGACACCAATTATAAGTTGACAAGTGGACTAAATTGAATAGGAAAGATCAAATTACTCATCAAATGCAATCCTAAAATAGAAAGGACAACAAATGACTGAGACACCCTAAAATGGAAAAGGACAACAAATGACCGGGACGGAGGGAGTAATTAGTAAGGTTATAAATTGTTAATTTGGCCGTTTTAAATAGCGAAGTTTTTAGCGAGTCACTTATGCAGAAAAGTTAAAGAACCGGAGCCATACAATTGAAATGATAACCAGCTTCACATCACCATTTTCCACTCCTCTCTGAACATTCAAGGGAAGAAATAGAAGAGGGAAAACTCGAATCAGACAGTACGTCGAGCAAACAAGCTCAACCTAAGCCAAACACACGACAGTACATACGAAAAGAATACGCCAATACGGCCAAGAATCATCAACATGGTTCACATTGTCGAGGCTCCAAATTCGCGACTCTCACTTTCACAGCATTCACAGGTTGCCTGGCAGATCAAACTTCTGGCAGCCGAAAATTTGATGAGAACTGTTCTGTACAAAGAGAGCCAAACCACACTTGGTGCTATTGAAGCCTTCCCAGAGAGGAAAGTTGAGAGTTCCAGAGATGTTCTTCTTGGCAGAAATATCTTTCACAGAAGTAAGCTTTTCGAGCTTCCTGACAACAAAGTCACTGGAGAGGACTCGGCCTTTGTTCTCTCCGTTAGGACAATCGGTTACCAACCCGTTCTCGTACAAGGCCACCATGATATTAGCACCCTGATTGTCTATCTTCATTCTGAGTGATCCTGATAGCGATACTTGCAGTGTGTCTGGTTGCGTCTTTTGGAAGTTTGCCTGTTCCATATAAACTCGTCAATATTACCCCCAATGCATATATAGGCTTGTGCTCGAAGACAGATGGGATAATTGTGACGAGATAACGTGAAAACACCATCTCAGCAAAAAATGAGAGTTGCAGCTCAACAGAAACAGTTTGTTACCAAACTTTTGACAGGTGACATCTTAGAATACTACCATCAGTAGATCCTAATCAGGCAATCAGCTAATCTTAGCTCGGCCAACGGGTTGCCTAATATACGACTCTCTTTGTTTAATCGAATTCACTACATTTACATATGACACGAGTTTATAACTCACTTAAGACCATTGTAAATAAGAATATGCTTTTTTCTGTACATCCTTTTTGAGATTTGGTACTCATAAGGTCAAATCTCGTCAACATAAATTTACCGTTTTACTTGGAAGTAGTGATGGCATCGGGCCGGGCTGGCCAGGGGCGGGCCGGGCTCTCTGGTCAGACCCGGGCCAGGCCAGGGGGGCGGGCTTGGCCGGGCTGGGATTATGTCTGGCCCGGGCCAGGGGGAGGCCGGGCTGCGGGCGGGTCTGGCCGGGCTGTCTGCTAGGGGCTAAACAAGGCGGGGCGGGGCGGGTCAGCCCGTGCTGATGGCCATCCTACTTGGAAGAAGCAATTTTCACATGTAAACCCTCACTAAATCAAATACACGAATAAAGGCCTAGGCTTAGACACACGTACGAGAAACGTACGAGAAGGAGATTCAAATATGTGACTTAATACTTTCATCTCAACCACTTACAAAAAATATACTTTGGAAATATAAGTGAAGAAAAAAAGTTACCTGAAAATTAGGAGCTGGAAATACGGTGGCGGATTTGATATTCCCAATGACATTCTCCTCCTCATTCCCAACACACTGGGTCCTACCTTGAACAACAACCTGAGGGGTAAACATGGTATCTAACTTAAGAGACTCCACGTAATCCTTTTGTCGGACGGTCCATTGACTTGACCCGAATGGATCTTTCCAACCCATATAATCCCAATAATCTACATGAAAGCCCAATATTATAATGGGCTGACCCAAATTAAAATCCCCACGGCCCAATCTTGATATTAATAGCTCCGCTTCTGGTGATGTTTTACACCCTTGTGATGCAAACAATTCCACCAAAACTGCACCTTTTTGATCACCAACGGATTCTTCGGCCGCGACCGCTGTCGCGGTGGTGTCGTTTTTTTGGTGTTTGGTACATTGTTTTTTTCCGAAACAAGACATTATTTTCGGAGCCATTGCGACCGGGATGACCTCGTTTTGGCCTAACGAGGTGAAGGGTACGTAGGATTGTACGTTTTCTTTGGTGGAGAAAATTGAAAAAAAAAAAAAAAAAGATTGATGAAATGCTTGGAAAGAAGGTTTTGTAGTTGTTTTTTGTGGAGGGGAGATAAAGGAGGGGGAAGAAAAGTTGGCAATATTTTGATAATATATACTTGTTGAGTCAATTCTGTATCTCATTTTCGTGTCCGATCTTGCGTTCCGCTACTTTGATCTTCTGACACATACTTAAGAGATAGTGAGACGTAAGAAACATAAGATGAGGCCCGTAAATGAAACAGAAAATTTTAGATCGTAATGGTTATCCATTTGAATCCCAAATGCTAAAACACTAGGTCTTCTTAGAGACCGTCTCCCGCTAAATTAGTGATATATCAGCTAGAAATACTCCAAAATGTGATTAGGTGGAGTTGGCTAACGAGTCATTTGCCGACACTACAATGTGGGTGACACGTCGGTTGTCATGGTTGTAACTATTGGAAAGTTTCTAATCTGTATAATTTAAAATAAAATAAAAAATAATGTTATGATTTAAGTAAAAAATAGATTTCATTTTGCGGTGATCTAATGCCATAGATTTCATCCTGACAAATTCGGAGTAACCGGTATGCAAAATGGAGTATATAGCATTTACATTGTTACACTTACATTTGACCCTGGAAGTTTAGGGATTCGACTTACCTACTAGCCAACTCGACTTGTTTAACTCATTTTTGCATTCACCTAACCGAGAATCCTGACTCCGTCAAATAAGCTTAAAATTCAAAATCATCCTGATCTGGCTTAGGTGATGTCAAAAGAGCAGTATATAGTCTCAGTCTATCTTCACCAAGAGATGAACTCCTAGACAAAGGTCTTCTAGGCCGAATAAACGACAACGAAGTAAGCGTGAGTCGATGCTTGTATCGTCTCCAAGCCAACTGAATCGCCACAGCTGCCCAAGTTCTCCAGCCAGGGGAATAGTACCTGGCACTCCTCTTTATCTTTTCGTTCACAAATGTATATCGGAAATGCTGGGTGACATACTTAACATCCTCTGCCTCTAGTCCGAATGCCTCTGTGGTTTCGAGGGTGACTAGAGTCGAGGATGAAGGTGGTAGTCGTTCGATGAATGGTCTTCTTAAACACCATGATAGTAGCTCGTCTCCACTGAAGTTACCAGGGCCTAACATACAACAGCTTTTCACTCCGTCTCTAAGGAATTGGCTACTTTGTAGATGTCCTCGTACCACAAAGAGCATTCTTTGAACCGGGTCACCCTCTTTCGTGATCTGAAACAACAAATTAGTCTCTCTTAAGATTGATATATACAGACTAGGTCATTTGAATTAAATTAAACGACAGGGTAAGAGGGTTAGATGTATACCGTTTCTCCCTTGGTGAATATGAGGGACTTGACTCGATCACATATATTCTCTAAAACTAGATCGTCCATGTACTGGAACAACGGCACCTAAACATGCAAAATTAATCAAATTCATTCAAATCGGAAGCTAAAGTCGTCGTGACTTAAATCTAGTTAAATTTGACGTGCTTGTTACCTGCTTAACCAAGTCTAGACAAAGATGATACTTTATGTCTCTCCTTAGACCTTCAGGAAGGTTGCGAATCATTTCACACTCATCCACCCCACGCATAGCGGCCCAACGTTGCCATTCATAGTTTCGGACCCGTTGCTTTAAATTGATAGGCAATTTTCTTTTACTCATCCACCACTCTATGTTTCTCATTCTCAATTGCATTGCCTGCTTCTTTGATGTTGTTGCATTCAAAAATACCTGTTTTTTTTTTTTTCATTTCATTGATTAAATTAAATGAATATAAAAGGTAAACAAATGACTAATAATACGGATAAAGTATTAGATTTACCTTGATGTTACCAATGAGCATAGTAACTAGTAGCAGCCCACTGGTTAATACAATTATTACAAAGAATGATTCTAGCCACTCTGCTGTGCTCTCTAAGTTTCCAAATGTACTGCAGTAAAAAAAAATCCCAGTAAATTTCGAGTCAGGTCAGTTTTGCTAGGTTGGCAGATTTACAAAGACGAGACACGGCCTAAGTAACTTAAAGGATGTAGAGCAATCAGAACAAGTACCTCAATGTCATGAGTCCCCAGAAAATGGGCATAAGGATTTTCTCGAATCGATTGCTGTTGGCGACAAGGTAAACAACCCATTTATAAGCACCATATTCATAGTTGTTATAACTTTCTAAACACTTGGTTCTTACAGCTCGATTCGATGCCCATAGAAGTCGAGCATGATCATGAACCAAAGTATATGTACCATAGAAAATAGGTTGTTGAGAAGCTAATAGCTTTGTGTTGCAACCTTGCATCTCATTGCATTGTTCTCTTAGACATTTTGTTGCCCTTTGTATTCCTAACAAGTACCAACATGCCCCGGCCGCCTAAAATACACATTCAGACGTAACTGTTATTAAAAAACCCTTTTAAACGACCATATTTGACTTAGTCAATATCTGCTAAAACAGTCTCTTTATATTATAACTCATATAGTTATGGGTTGATGGGTATGAGACTTACATGGGAAGCGACGAAGTAGACGATGACATTGAGGGCGAAACCCCACCAAACCGTACCAAAGACATAGCCGGAGAACTTTTGCATGCGACGGAGAAGGCAGACGGAGTGGTAGATCTTTGGAAGGTATTGGAATAAAAACATGAACAAGAATACTGTCATCACTGCATTTGTAATTCCTTTTCTTAATAGATATGGTATCACCACCCATAGCACTAACTGCATTCCATAATACGATATCAGTATGTAATCGAGTGATACCGAGTTTCAGTAGTAACCCATCTTATTTAACAATTTTAACTAAAAACTCGCCAATCACTATGCACTATACTCATTTATTTACTTTTAACTAAGTATTTTTTTAATCAAAGATAAATAAATGATCGGGACTGAGAGGTATGTGCGAAGATATTCGATACATGTGATCAAATTATGTCCTCTTCAACTTCTAGTTCTACAAAATAGTGAGAAGTACCCATCAAAATTGAAATAGCTAAAAAAAATTCTTGTCCAACTTGTAAAATTCTGACATTTTGCATGAAAAAAGTAAAAGACATGAAGAATTCACGTGTTTCTCTATTTTATAAGAAGTTAAATTGCTTGCATGCATATAAAACAAGTTTTACGACATGCGAGTGTCCGTCTCTTCTCTAAATATGCATTCGTACAAATAACCCCTAACACATTAATTGTTTTCATTTTCCCTAAATTGGCTACATCTCCATAATATACTTCAATCTCCCTTTACATAATTAATATTCACTCTTTAAATCAAGTACAATTTTATACTATGATGGGAAGTCGTCAACGAATTTTAAGACCGTCTTTTATTAGTAAACACTCATTTATTAATATTAATAAATGATTATCTTTATTTATAAAAGTATCGTCTCTCATTTTAAGACTGTCTAAATCTTTTAGCAAAAATAATTTGGTACGTAGAGACGTAGAGTGAATAAATTAATTCAGTCTTATCAAGTAATAGTTTTAATTTAGATTATATTTAGTTCAACTTTATTTGTTCGATCATTTTGAAGTCTTAGGTCGTTTATGTTCAATCGAGTTCTTTTTTATATGTTGAAATTTTTTCGCAAACATTGTTTGGGTAAAATTTGAGTTTCTCATTTCAAGTCTTCAATTGGGTATCAATTCCGAAATTTCAGATCATCTTATTTGAGTTCGAATTTGTTTTGTTAAGTCTTGTTTTAGTTAGGGTTTTTTTTTGTGAGAATGTCACTACACGTAAGTACCTAACATAATCAATTTTAAATTGGGATAAATTAGATAATTAATCTTAGATAAGGATATGCTATCTATGATGATCTACCATAAAATCATCAATATTACAAAAGCTAGTTATTATCATGATCAGAAAAGGGTTCATTTCTATAAAGTTTAAAAAGGTAGATTTAGCTCATAATTCATAAATGTTCACAATCTTAAAAAAATAAAATGTTACATAGGATAAAAAAACCTTACAATAAACCTTACAATAGTATCAATAAGAAATTTACAAAACTATTATATAAAAAAATAAATAAATCAAATCATACATATTGAGATCGAATTGACCTCTTATTATAGTTTATCTTAATGTGAGCGTTCCATATTGATAAAATAAGAAGATAATTTATAAATTAAACTGACTCTTCGTTCCTTATGGATACGATCCAGACCCTTTTTAGTACCGAGTATATTAGGTTTAACACATAACTCCTAATTAATGATACATCAAACAATTCAAGGGCAATTTTAAACAATTTTTATTATTTTATGAATCAAACAATTTTCATTGATTTTCCTCTCAAAAATCTACTAAAACTATACTTTGGACCCTCTTTATTATTTAAAATATTAATATTTGAGATCATTATTAAAAAAAATCCCTTAAAAACAAATTATTTTTATTGAGAGGATAAGCTAATTACCTTACTCAATTAACAAATATATGTTTGCTATTGATGAGTGTATTAAATCACTAATCATATCAAATGCATGTAACATGGGAAAGAATTAATTTGGCTGAAATAAGTCTTCTGAAAGAACGTCTCAAACTAAATTAATTGGCGTACCTGAGGTAGAGGTAGGATAACAAATAGGTCAAAGAAAAACCCTTTTTTAGCCTTCAAGTATCGAAGAGCAACCAAACGAGGACTCTTAGAACCAATTGAGTCACGGTTACGTTCTTCATCAACCATATATGAGTGTTTAGCAATCTTAAGTTGAAGCCACATGTTCCATACGTGCAACATATCGGTCATGCACCGGAGGGCGGTCACCGTGATAGCAAACCACCCATCGATAAATAAACATAGATACGCGTCACTAATTGAGAGCGCGTAGAAAAAAAGAGGGTCCACAAATAATCCTGTGACACAGACGAGGAGGAATATTCTATTCCATTCTTGCACCCATTCTGCTCTCGGGTCTAATACTCCCCCGAGAACTAACATAGCTATTCCTCCTCGTCCTCTATTAGTTTTTTGGGATTCTCCACATAAACTCTGGAGAATCCCAAAACATGAACTCGAAGAAGTTGTACCATCATTATTACCCTCATTTTGGTTTTCTTTTTCTTCTAATTCCATGATATACTCATCTTCTTCTTCTTCTTCCTCCTCATCAGAATCAATAAATCTAGTCTCGCGTGACTGACGCGGGACTAGTAAGATTTCTTGGTTATTTCTTGCCATGATTATTAATTTAATTTGTGATAAATTCGAACGTTGGAATTGAGGTATAATGAAAGGTGGAAAGGGTTTAATGATTATAAGCTAGAGCCTTAGCTTAAAGAATAAGGAGATAGAGAAATATACCATGTAGACAAATAGGTCCAAATTACTATTTTGCCCACATGCATATGATCCACTCGATCACTTGGACTTATGTTTCAAATTTTTACAAGTATACATGCATAGTATTCCCTTTTATTTACCGGAATCGGCCAATTATTATTTTTAGTTCAGTTCAATCGGTTCAATATAATTACTCGATTTTTACAATTAGATTCGATATATGCGACTAATATTTCTATTATTTCAATATCAAATAATATTGAAATAATATTGAAATTCTGTATCACCCGAC
This sequence comes from Silene noctiflora, assembly GCA_009801015.1. Classification (NCBI taxonomy): domain Eukaryota; kingdom Viridiplantae; phylum Streptophyta; class Magnoliopsida; order Caryophyllales; family Caryophyllaceae; genus Silene; species Silene noctiflora. Next base: position 434,807 of record VHZZ01000005.1, read on the forward strand.
AGTCGATTCTACGTTACGTAGCTTGTTGTTACTCTTTTATGACGGATAGTACGTGGGAGTGGGACTGTGCGTTTAGCTTTTCATGCAATAAGACAAATGTAGAAGAGAATGAAGCCGTTAGGTTTAATTTGTTAAATAATTATTGTGATTTGTTACTTTAAAATTATAAAGGGAGAGGATTTGTATGTTAAAATAATTAACAAATAATATGTATTCCGTATGTATAAATTCGCTAACATCGGAAAAAAAAAATACTCCCTCTGACTACCCACGAAAAAAAAAAAAAAAAAAAAAAAGATCGTAATGATGATAAATCGGTTAGGTCAAAAGAAATACTACTTATTGCAGATGTTAACTGATTTAGTCAGCTGATAAAGTTATCAGCGGTGGTACGTATTCATGATATGAGTTCAAATTTGGTCAGCAAGTAATTAAGTGCAAGATCATAAAGCATATGAAATCGTTTATTAGAAAATTATCTTCTAAAAATGATAAAATGGTAGATTCTTGAGTCTTTAATGTTAAGATATACAGCATAGCTGGAAAATAAGGTGTATGTGATATATAGAAATGAAAAAAAAAATACTTAAAAGGAGGAAAAAAGGTAAACCTGATGAAGAGGTTAATTCATTTTGTCTAACCACCATATACGCAGTAAGTGGATCATACATCCGATTTACTACCACCGGTTTTATAGTTTTTGGGCATTATAATAAAGTTTTTGAGTTTTGTTTTAAAAATTATGAGTTTTATTATAAAGTTTCTGAGTTCATTCACTTCAACATTAAGCTCAAAAATTAAATAAACTCAAAAACATTATATATAAGCTTAGTGTCATGGGATAATAAATGACAAGCTCGGTTACGCGTCTAATTCATCACTTAACGCCTAAAACCGACTTCAATTGATGAAAAATAAAGTTTAGGGGTACATTTAGTGATAATGACAATAATTAGGTGTACTATGTTTTAAAAAGTGTAGGGATACCATGTAGAAAGCCGAAAAATTTAGGGGTACCATGTAGAATATCCCTAATTTTATTTATGAGTTTTAGTTCTGTCTTGAAACGTATTGTACAATTTTCTTATTTTAGAAGACGTCTTCTACAATTTTCATATTTTAGATGCTATTTTATAAATGAGGGAAATACATAATAGTGGAATTGAACTACCTACATAATAGTGGAATTGAATGCCTACATAATAGTTCACAACTCCTGTGGAATTCAACTCCCGTATATGCAAACAAACGACTTTTCCAAATTCATTTGAATTTGTATACAGGAAAATAATTCACGTGAATTAGATATTCCGGTGTCTGTTGAATTCCTTGATGAACCAAACGATGCCTTAAAAGGAGGAAAAAAGGTAAACTTGTTGAAGAGGTTAATTCATTTTGTCTAACCACCATATACACAGTAAGTGGATCATATATCCGATGTACTACCACCAATTTTATAGTTTCTGAGCATTATAATAAAGTTTTGAGTTTTGTTTTAAAAATTATGAGTTTTACTATAAAGTTTCCGAGTTCATTTACTTGAACATTAAGCTTAAAAAATTACAATAAACTTAAAAATATTATATATATAAGCTTAGTGAAATTTGAGTTTTAACGGAAAACAAAATTAAAATCTCACTTATAAACTTTAATAGGCTCAGAAAAAATACACATAAGCTCAAAAACAAATAAAGTTTGAGGTAATAAGCTCAGAAAAAAAATACACAAATGCTCAAAAACAGAGAAAGTCTGAGGTAGTACATCCGATGTATGTTTTTTTTCCTCCCATACACAGGGTTGTAGTATTATTTTCAATCGGGTATGATTTGAGTCTGGTTAATGTCGTAGGATCGTGTGAGATCCGAGTTTAATTTCTTATCCTAATAATGTAATAATAAAATCCGATTCAGAAAGTCAGGTAGGAATTATGTAAGCAACATTTTCTTTATCGCTGTCCAATTTTATTTTATTTTTTCTCATTACAAGTATCATAATATTTATTTATATATATACTCCGTATTATTTTATTATATCAAGCCGGAATCCAACTCATATTGTTATTAGCTAAGGTGTACATATATGTAAGAAAATAAACTCCTTTTATTCAAGTATAATAAGTTCTGACTGGAATCGTTTTAGATTTGTTTAGATTTGAGTTTTATTGGGTATATGTTGTAAATTAGATTCAATACTTTCAATCAACTCAATCCGTGTTACTTGAGGATTTTCAAGTTAACCTATTTCGGTTATTTGGGTCTTTAATTCGGGAGACTTACTGTTGTTTATCAGGCCTAGGAAATAGGTTAAATAATGCAATTCTTGTTAACTGTTTCATATATACGTTAAAGAAGACCGAATTAATTCTGTCTTCTTTACCGTATTTTTCACCATTTATTCGATGTTAAACCTTCATTATTTTCCTAATTTTTTTGGTTATTACATAGTTACCTTTTACTTATTTCACTTATATCAATATTCCCATAAAACAAGTAATTTTATTTTAGAGTTTTAGTTCGGTCTTGAAACGTATTGTACAATTTTCTTATTTTAAGACGTATTCTACAATTTTCTTATTTTAGATGCTATTTTATAAATGAGGGAAATACATATATACACTCCATTTTATTTACGTATGACCATTGATGTACACATCAAACATAGGTGTACGTACACATCACACTTCCATAAAATAACTTGAGAAGAATAACAAGATTACATTAAATAACAAAAGAATCAAAACAACTTCAACATTGTGATGTTGATTCCACTTGATGTACGGATCCGTGACATTAGTTTCCGACCCTACCAAAGTCGGTTGCTGTGAACGATAAGAACTTTCATCTCTTAAACAATTACTCAAAATTCAACTCTGAACTCTTGTAAATGAGCAAATTAAAACCAAATTTAAAAGAACTCTACCTATTGAGTTGCGTCTTATTTACATCACGAAAAATATTATCTCAGCTGTCGGTAAGGATACTCGTTATCGACATCGAATAAAGAATCATTAGTTTGTGATGCTTGAATTACAAGATCACTAGAATTAGGCGAAAAGTTGCAATTGCCTTCTTCTTATAGTACAAAAGACAATATAGGAAGGTGCAATTTTATCTTGGCATCATCTACCTACCATCTACCGAAGATGTCTTAGTTTAGTGGTTAAGACGGAGGTATTGTGGACAATAGGTCCCAGGTTCGAATCCCCCCTCCCCTCTATTGTAATGCGACTGTGTGCGCGCTTCGTGAGACCAAAAAAAAAAAAAAAAAAAAAAAAAATCTACATACCATCTTCTTCATCGATGTTCTATACACAATCAAATTTTTTAACCTACTTGGATCTTATTTGTATAGGTAGGGGATATACTAGGGCTTTAATTTTTTAACTATAATTAAAGTAGCACAAAAATACAAAACTAATTAAGACACATGGATGGATTGAGAGTGATTTGATGTTATGCCCTTAAATATGAGAGTAATTGACCTAACAAGTTCTTACCTAGGAGCTTGGAGGAACACAATTATGTAGTGATGATTGAATATATATACTTATAAATAAAACTTTTTAAAAGAAAAAGATTAGAAATTGAATATGCACGAATGAAATTGACAATAATAGCACAACATCGAACCAATTTCGCTTTCCTAATAGAATAATTCGAACGTAATTTTAGTGTCTAAATTGTTCCGAATTTTGCTATCTCTGAATTTGGCACAAAAATAGAGATGTAATTTAGAAGTTTTGTAGGTAGTTTATTCAAAGATACAGAAGATATGTTAATTTTTTAAGTAAAAAATTTTGTGTTTTCTTATGACATTTTTTGTTTGCCTCAATGAAAATTCTAATTAGGCCACTAAACTCTAAAGCTAAGTTAATCTTAACTTGAAGTTAATCCCAATGCCAACAAGTAAGTTGAAAATATTAAATACATTTAACATTATTTCAATTTTATTTCCTTCAAATCTAAATTATGTTCTCATTTAACTTTTCAGATCGAAATTCTTAAACCATAGATATATTTTAAAGTTAATAGATTGTAACACGTGAAAAATTCAAAACTTGTCAATTATCATTAATACATTTTTCACAAATTTAATTTCAATTAAAAGTTAGTAAAATGTATACAAATGGTAAGTACTCCATATAATAGGGTTAAGTGTCATCTTGCAAATAAATTTAAATCTTGTAATGTGAAATAAAAAGATAAACTTAATTTATTCAAAACTTTTATTATAGATTCAAATTACAATGCGTCGTGCTTGAGACGAACATTATCCATCACAAGCTGAATTTTAAAATTTGTTCTTGATCTTTTGAACTAATTTGTTCTTCTTCTAAATGAATTCCTTTCCGATTGAATGTTGATTCCTCAGAAAATGGATTCATTAAAGGCATGAAATGCCTAATTTCGCCCCTTCCAGGCGATCAGAAAAGAAAGAAATGTCACAAGCTGAAAACGGATAGTGACACTCTCAAAATAAGGCAAGTGGAGGGCAAGTTGGGGGGAATGAAGCACCCATGAATAATGCCACTTGCATATTGTGAGAGGGGCACTATCCGTCTTTAGCTTGTGACAGATAGTGCCCGTCTTTAACGAGTATTTATGTTCAAATTAAGTCTAGAACTGTACATTTAATCGACTTGTAGCGAACTAAAACTCAGAGTATAACATGGAATAAACTATGACTGAATTTTTATGAAAGGAATGAAGTTAGAAGACTATCGAAAATTTAACTAAAAGTTTCACATTTATCGTAACTTCTAAAATATTGGCCTTAGCTAATTCGTCATTACATCCCTTTTCAGAATTTTCCAAATTTTTTTCGAGTAGGCCTTATATAATTAGTCGTTTGTCCCCTTTAAAAATTTTCGCCCTCTAAACTAAAATCCTGACTCCGCCACCGATAGATTTCAATCGGAAAAAGGTGAAGAAGGTAGTGATAGGTTAAATTGCATGTGCATAAAATATTAAAATCCACAAAAAGTGAGGCAAATTCCAAAAATAAATGGATAGGAATGCTATAATAAGGTCACATGATTGTGTAGAAGGCATGCAATGCACTTTCAAAGCAATTTCGTTATTTTGTTTTGTTGCTCATGATTATCAACCTCCACTTCTCATCTAGGTAGCACCAAAACGAATATGGACACGGACACGTGATACGGCATCTCATAAAATTTAGGACACGAGACACCTATTTAAACTTAATAAAATATATCATTTTTTTAATGTATTTGATATTTAAATTTACATAAGAGAAGCTAAAATTTGCCATTAACTATAACTAATTATATTCTCATTTCCCACCCAAACCCATATTCTAATTAATCTCTTTTGACATTTTATTCTTCGTCTAACTATAAGCGTGTGTCCGATGAGTGTCGGGAGTCCGACACGGCGTCGGACACGGGACGACTAATTATGAGAAGTGTTCGTGCTACCTAGCTTCTCATCATATTACGTGTTCTATCTTGTTTCAATAATGTTCAGTCACGGAATCAGAATTTAATGTCAGATAAACAGAAATTTTCATCAAAACTAAGCTAACAGGGTAAATTACACAAAAATCGAGAATTTCAACTAAAAATTTACAAATTATTGTTTTCATAATTTACAGGGACAAGTGGACAACCGTCGTTACCAGCCCCGCCTAACCCCGCCACTGATAATGATTACATTATGAATCAAGAGTAGCCGTTATTATTATTCCAAAACCATGGTCTTGTCGATATCTCATCTTTTTAAATAATAAAATAAAATTTGAAAAATTGAAAAAAGTACCAAAGAAATGCCTAAATGTCATTATCGTCCTTCCCTAAATTCAATCACTCAATTTTAGATTTTGTTTACGTAGAAGGCCAAAACATCGACGTCTAACGAAGTTTCCTTTCCTTATGATTTCTGGAGTATCATATCATGCATCCATGATTCAGTAAAGATTATTACGTACTCTCTCCGTTCCGGTCATTTATTATTCTATTTCATTTTTGTTTCTGTTTTAGAATTGCATTTAATGAGCAACTAGTATGGATCCCGCGCATGCATGCACGGTATTTATAGATCATTTATTTATAATGGTATTATTTATAGACTTAAAATTGACATATTATTAATTTTTCATATTTTAATATGAGTAGAAAACTAATCAAAAGAATTGAGTAAAGTCATGAACTGTGTATTTTAATGAATTTTTTTATCACAAAACTAATGATTTCAATTTATAAATTTTCTCAAATAATTATAAAGATTTTTTTGTCACAAAATAATAATATCAGTTTATAATTTTTTTTTATACAAATTAAGTACGTGATAAGTTTTTATATACAAAATTAGTAATATCAATTTATGGTTTTTTCATATACTAATTTTAGAATTATACCAATTTTATTTTATTTTAATTAAAAAATTATAATTTAGTAAAAAAAAGATTATAAAGATTATAATAATTTAATACAAATAGAGTCTTGTTTCCTTATTTAGCCAAATTCCTTTTAAAGGGAAAACTGTTAAATTTTTTTATTCTCTTAGTAGTAAGGGAGGTTTGATTTTTACACTCTATTTGACAACAATTAATCGAGATGGAGGGAGTACTCCGTAATTTACAAAAATACAAAATGATCAAACCCCAGTCGAATATTTTTTAGCCGGGTCAAATTTCAACATGTTTTCTTTACTACTTTTTTTTACTACATTTTAAGTTAACGAACACAATATGTGCTCATCCTATAAACTTTTTTAAGAGTGCACCAATTTGTTTCTTTATTTTTGGTTAAGGGATCCATATGACAATTTTAATACTGTCGTAATTTGAACTCAGATCAGGTTTACTGAGTATGCTTTTTACCAATTAAGTTAGTTGATATCTCCACGACTGTACCACTTCAATATTATCTTACAAAGATGAATTTTGACTAATTTTGTAAGGAGTAAATTGTTATGGTAAATAAACCTGCGTCAACCCATCATCCTATGTAGAATTACAAAGCGTCTCCCTTGTGACGGGTCGGATCCGAAGACGGATAATGTCACTCACAAAACAAATAGGGGGACAAGGTGAGGTACCCCCATTTGCTTTCCTCTCTCCTCTATTTGGGCATTTTGTCTCACAAAATGGTACCCGTCTTCTCATTTGTGACGGATACCTTCCGTCACAAATCAGAATTAGTGGTAGAATTAGGACCTCATCAAAAATCATTTAATTCTTACCTTTTTACGAAAGGGTAAGAGAAGAACGGGCATATGATCCTTTATTTTTTTTTGTAGAGGGGATCATGGGCCGGGTCCGAGAAGGTTTAGGCCGGGCCACGGTTTTTATATCGGGCTGAGCATAAGGCCCATTACTTTGATAATGGACCACAATAGAACTTAGAATTTACAGAGCCACATTCCTGTATATTTGCAAGTATGCAACTCGGCCCATTAAGCCGAGGAGTCCAATGGGCCTTGATGACTTACACAAATTCGTGTTTAAGGCGGAGCCACGGAGGTATCCGTCTTAAGATTTAAGACGGGTGAGATACATAGCAAATCACAAGGAAAGTTGCCTAAAAAATGCTTTTGTCTCAATTAACACCGTATAGTAATATTTGACGTATTTTAAAATTTAAGACGTATACTCTGTTTTAAGCCAGGCTTACTGAATGACTTTGTAGACCACAAAGCAAAACAACGTAAACAATCCTATGACAAAAGTACTTCGTACATAATATAGTAGATACTCTATCCGTAACAATCATTTGTTTACTTGTAACTAAAATACTTCTCACAAAAAAAAAAAAGGCAAATAAATAATTGGACAAAGAGAGTGATAATTATACGGAGTATTATTTAAAAGTGCCCATAAGTAGATAACGAAAACCTAGCCAGCTCTTAATACCTAAAAAAGCAAATTAGAAAAGAATGAAATAAGTGTTTAGCATAAAATGAAGTATCGGAATGTAATATTAAATTTAAGGATCGAGTATCAGGCGAGTAACAAAAGCTTATTGAAGTGTCGAAGTAATATACTATAGCGAACAACATATGAAAATATGATACGGAAAAGGAGGAGAAAAGGAGGAATAGAAAGTACGACAATAAAAATATGATACCAAAAATCAAAGGCATGGTGATTGCTAGTGTTCAATTTAATATAATTATAAATGCTAAAATAATATTTCAATAAGAAAAAAAAAATAGTTACAAAATTGAATAATAAAAAGAATAAAACGAGACTAAACGAACATCTGATCCGAGCTCTGTTAAGCTGAGAATGTGCTCGGATTTGGTAATGTTCTGTAAGAAAGCATTTTTTACCGATTTCAAACCGAACTTTGACCTAGTTGATTCCGAGGGTACTACAAGCTAGCTCGGATAATTAAGAGTCCTAAGCATGTCAATCTTAGCCATAATCAAAATCACACTACATATGCAATGGCTTTCATGAACTTGATGAACATTAATGGTGATCTTCGAAATCGATTTTAAAATAATTTATGAACATTAATGGTGATCTTCGAACTTATAAATTTGAAATACTCAAAAAAATAAATAAATAAACTACATATAAATTCAACTCAAAAAGTAAGAGGGTATTATCAATCCAAAATCTTTCAATAATAACACATTCAAACCAAACTATTATTTATTAGGGTCCCCACTTTTGTATGTGAGAGGGTGACACCGAGATTGGGCGCCACCCAGTGACGCTAATCACAAATGCTAAATTAACATTCCAATAACAACAAAAATAATTGCAAATTAATATATTGAATAATGTATACAAAGAACCTATACATGTTTCCGATCCGAGCTAGCTCTATTAAGTTCGAAATTTGCTCGAATTGGTAATGCTCGACTCGAAATCGGTCAATCGGTTTGCTTTCAGTTTTGACCGATTTCGAGCCAAACTTTGACCGAGTTGATTCTGAGGGATCTAAGAGCCGACCTAGCCCCTAAGCATATCATTCCACATGAGCATGTAAGACAATTTTTTTGTTTTCTCTCAATATATTTCATTTTTGTCTTATTTCTCACACATAGACATATTTAACCCGTTTTAAATGAAAATTTGTCTATTAAGCAGCTAAATTATGGTCGGTGCTTATTGAGCAACAATAAACATTCGGTTTAGGGCCTAAGGCAGGTTAGTGTTTTTAATTGTGTTGTCGTATGAAAGAGGTGTTCCACGAACCTTTTTTTTTAACGTAAATTAGTCGATATATAATTACTTTATATCCGTAAATTATCTCTTCTTCATCGTTGTCAATCGTTAAAACATAATTAAATGTTGTCGAAATTACCGTATTGAATCAATTAAATAATTCAATACTTTGTCATTGCGATTTGTTTAACTAGTTTGAGTCATGAAATTAATCACAAGAGTAGAGCTGGCCAACAGTACGGATCAACTCGGCCCAGTCTGTGCTATGGCCATCTGCTAGTTATTCTACTGGTGATACCCAATTTATCGCGATTCCATAAGAGTATCCCACTCTTGCATGTTACTCAGGCTGAACTGTCGCGGTTGTTTCTGGTTATGTTACATTGTTTAATGAGCTACGGTTGAGACGATTACAAATTGCAATATCTTAGTCCAGGAAAGTTGAAACTAGTGAGTTGTAGTGGAGCTATTAGAAAGCGATAACAAAGAAACATACAGAAGCTGATTCCAGGAGTCTGGAACTCCGGGAACGCACCAATGGCTGCAATCCTGATTCATCCCAGGCCGTCTATCAGTATTCGACTGCCAGTATATTGACGGATGTGCATCTTTTCTATATCCAGTCATCTGAGTAATATTGAGGTAGATAACCGGTGTGCTCATATTTGAGATCACTGATTCAAGCGTTCTCATCATGCGCGGATATGGAGTTACCAATGTTGTATTTGTGATTGGTTCTGTTTCGCCATCACAATTTCCACCCGAATTCCACTGCCCTCCGCTATAATTACAGAAGAAAAAATCAATAGATGGAAGATAATACGAGTACATATTTTTTTCCGCTTTTCATTGATACAGTATAACACTTAGCTTGCGGACTTGCCTGTAATGAGAAGCACTAAAACCAGCAAAGAAAACCCGGGATTTTTTCTTGTTAACATTTCCGTCCACCCATTTCGCCCAAGTGTTAAGAGCTTTTCCATACGCTTCTTCTATATCCAATTTGCTATGAACAAAATCACCTTCTTGGAAGAAGTTCTCCCTGTCATTAGTCAACATTCAAAACTCGACACACTACAAGAAATGTGAAATTGGGCGACAGGCACGAGGCGACTACTAAAGGTTGTATAATTTTGAAATTCCGAATTTTTCCATACCCTCCATTGACTTTAAAAGGATTCCACCAGTGTCCTGAATTGAATATGAGGAAATCAGCATCATAATACTTGGACGCCTTGTGTTGGATTTTGTCGAGCCTTAACGTTCCTTGTTGCATGTCTCTGTCAACCAGGAATGGTGCTCCTATGTTGGTTATGCTGAAATTGTACTCCTGCCTCCAAAACCAAAACAAATGGAAATAGATACCGTCAAAATGGAAATAGATAACTAATTATAAGGAATATACTATTAGTCTAGTAATAGAATTCACAATATGACAATATTGTGATATTCTAAGAATAATTATAGATTTAGAAATTATCTTTAG